>JARYGA010031969.1:0-45560 GCA_030545235.1 Helianthus tuberosus
AAAGAAAGATTGTGCCTCATTGCCGGTTGATTACGGCGTTGCTAAAGAAATATGGGGAAATTAAAGGTGATGAAAAAGGTTCTTACAAGAGGTTTAAACCATTTGACCTCAAGAATCTGGGGCCAGGTTGGCAGTATAAGGAATCGGAGAGGTATCATAAGCTGAAGACAGATGGGAGAAGATGGAGAGTCATTAAAGCGGATGCGAGACCGTTACGACCGGGCGAGGCTGATGAGCCCGAAACGACCGATGAAGAAGTGAGTGGTGACGATGACTACCGTGAAGACACTTTCGTGGTTGATACTCAGATAAGGGGCACTGGTTATGTAGGGAGTGCGTACGACTATGCACAACAGGCTTATGATCCCTATTGGGCTCATTCGGGAAATATAGGCCAGATTATTGAACAAAGGCGACCACCCACGTTTGGCGAATGGACTGAACCGAACCAAATGCTCTTCGATCAACAAACTTTTATGGGGGCGAGTATGGAGAGGGCTTTGAAGCAGAGTTATGATAGGAGTGAGCAATGGAACCGTGCTCATATGTATGCCCATGAAGAAGAAGTGAACAATCGCTACCTAGACGATCGCCAGAGACACTTGCATGATCAGTGGCATTCGGGCCAACCACTTGAAGCAGATCCGCCAGTTGTGATTATACTACATTGCTGCCTCATGACGGTAGTGTGTCATATCCCACCCCACCATTACATCATTCTCAATGGGTGGATCCACACACTATGAGTTATCAGCAGGCGAATCCAAGTGGTGATCAAGGTAGTAGCAGTGGTAGCGGAGCTTTTGGGTTTGGAGAGTGGAATGACATGATGACATCCATCTTCGGGCCTCCACAGCCAAAGTATTACTAGCCAGGTCGTATCTTGCTCCTTTGTATATTTGTTTATCTCGTATGTTATGTTTATGGTTGGGAGGTAGGGTGGTGTTATGATGTTGATGTGTTTTTGTTGGGATGTGTTAGTGGTGGTGTGTTTATATATGAAAAAAAGAAAAAAAAATTGGGATTTGAGAGTATTAGCGAAAGCTAATATTTTTTATTAGAAGCGATCTTTCCCTCAAAACCATACATTGGGACAATGTATCCCAAGTGTGGGGATGTGGGGAATTTTTGAGAATTTTTTTTTTTTTTTGTAAATCCAAGCGAAAATTGTCAAAGTTTGAAAGCTTGATTTTGTCCCGCTTGACACACCGACACCTATTCCTAGTCTTTTCTTGGTGAGAATTTGGGCCACATATGATTGTTATTGATATTTCTTTGTTTGAGTGGCGGTGTGTGTCGTGTGTTAATAGAACTTGTGTATGAATTCTTGTTAAATCCTAGAATTAGCATGCTTTTGAAACTAATTAGGGACTTTTAGGAAGCTTCGTCTAGATGTGTGAGAATGTGGGATTGGTGGGTTGGACCTCATACTTTACATATATGAGCTTGGTATTGTGAGGGGTGGGGGTTTGGTCCTTAGAAAGGCCACGTTTGAGCCTTAGACCATTCGGTTGTGACCCAAGCCTACTTCCTATAAATTTTACCTTTTGAGATGACCCGGTTTAGGAAATTTAGTATGTAGTGTTGATGTTCGTGTATATATTGTTGAGCTTTTATGTTTTATGCTTGAATTCAAAAAAAAAGGAGAAAAATATGAAAAATACAAAAAGAAGTATTTAGTTACAATAGTAGTTGAGAATGTAAAGAAGTTTTGTATATATTTGGTGTTTGCTTCGTAGTAGTAGAAATAAAAACCGGGTCAAATCAATTAACTCTTTCATATGTAATCCACCATGTTCCTACCTTTGCACCTAGACTCGTTACAACCTGTAAGTTCCTTTGATTCATAAGCATGGTAGATATTTGTTAGGAGGAGACTTGATTTTTATACAAGCTTATTGTCGCACACACACACACATTGAGTGGTTTAGCATTATGCTAATAATTCTTGTTACCGAGAGATTTTTGTGAGGGGTGTGTCTTGTGGTATGATTGGAAGTTAGTAAAAGGACGGCACATTTAGCTTGGTTTGCATGTTTGATCGCTTGGGTTTTGAATTTTTTTTGAATGGGTTGCTTGGGACAAGCAACGGGTAAGTGTGGGGATGTGACGGGTGGTCCGTAGGACAACCCTTGAAAGGTTTAATACAATGCACATTCTATACTTATTACGGTTAATTGCTTGAATTTGGTAACTACTAGATGAGTGCTTGTTGCAGGTACTAAAGAGCTTGAAATGCGGGTTTTATGGAGTTCGAATGGATGCTAGAAGTTGGGGAATCAAAGAATTGAAGAAAGCAAGTGTTGATGGAGAAACAAGGAAGTAAACCCACTCAGCGCCGTAACCTACGGTGCCTTGCCGTCACTACTAGAAAATGAGGCTAAAGCAACTTTTTAGATGCAACCTTTTTAAATTATGTTGCATTTGACTCTAATGCAACTTCGTTGACCAATAAGGTTGCATTAGAGGATCTAATGCAACCTTTTTCATAACAAGTTGCAAAATTTTAATATAATTGCAACTTTTTTATTTAAAAGTTGCGAATTTTACTTAAAGTTGCAACTTTTTTTCCTAAAAGGTTGCAAGTTTTATTGAAATTGCAATTTTTGTTAGAAAGGTTGCATTGTTAAAGCTTAGATGCAACTCTCGTTTTGAAAGCTAGGTTGCATAACTCAAGGAAAACAAAAAATATAGTGTTTCGGTGATGTATAAATAATATTGTTTTATGATAAATTACATGGTAGGAATAATGTAGGTATAATAGAAACTGCAAAATAAAGGATGAGTTGCTGATTAAAAAAAAAGGTAGCACGACAATACATGTGTCTATTACGGTCAATTATAACCCACGACAATACATTCTTACACTTTAAGATCTAATGTGACCCAATAAGGAATGCAAGCCCACTAAAAGTTACTATGAACGTTAATCATAGTCTCGTCAGTCATTATTGGGTTGGTACAAATTAAATTTATGAGAAAATAAAGTATAGAGTAAATTGCTAAAATAGTCCCTAACGTTTGTTCACATTTGCTAGATCCATCCAAAAAAAAAGATTTTTTCTCATATGAACCACTGAGGTTTCAAAAAAGTTGCTAAATCCATCCAAACTTCAGGGACGATTTTAGCAATTTAATAAAACAAACTTTTTTTGGATGGATTTAGCAAATGTGAACAAACGTCAGGGACGATTTTAGCAATTTACTCTATTTTTTTATTTTCATCTTTTTATTATATCTCTTAATTAACATAAAATCTATTTATTTTTTTATTTTCATCTTTTTATTAAATTTCTTATTTAACATAAAATCTACTAGTTTTTTTTTGAACGGCGAATTTCTACAACAGGCGATAGATTCGCACCTGCTTTTGCAGGCCCTCCACCCTACTCTGGCCAAGACTATGTCGTCTTAACCGGGCTCACGCTTGGCATCAGAGTTTGGTTTGGCGCTCCGCTACAAAATTTCCAGCCTACTGCCATATGCGAGTAGTTGCACCCTCCACAAGAGCCGAAAACTCTCTGGAGTAAATGCACTGTAATAGAAAACTCGGGTGTACTCCGCGGGTTTCGAACCTGTGACCAGGCCTTCACCCAGTATTTTTTTGTTCATTTATAAAATAAAATACACGTTCTTGCTAAATAGGTAACAAATTAAACCGTTGAAAAGATTTTGTCGTATAATTAACTTTATTAAAGGATTAGTAATGAGTAAAATGTTTACATTTTAAAAGACTTGGTTAGATGGTTAGATGATTATAAATATAAAACCGTATTCATAATTGTAAAATATAAATGATTAATCTTTATTATGAAGTGGGTGAAGGCCTGGTCACAGGTTCGAAACCCGCAGAGCACACCCGAGTTTTCTATTACAGTGCATTTACTCCCGAGAGTTTTCGGCTCTGGTGGAGAGTGCAACTACTCGCATATAGCAGTAGGCTGGAAATTTTGTCGGTGAGCGCCAAGCCAAACTCTGATGCCAAGCGTGAGCCCGGTTAAGACACCATAGTCTTGGCCAGAGTGGGATGGAGGGCCTGCAAAAGCAGGTGCGAATCTATCGCCTGTTGTAGAAATTCGCCGTTCAAAAAAAAAACTAGTAGATTTTATGTTAAATAAGAAATTTAATAAAAAGATGAAAATAAAAAAAATAAATAGATTTTATGTTAATTAAAAGATATAATAAAAAGATGAAAATGAAAAAATAGAGTAAATTGCTAAAATCGTCCCTGACGTTTGTTCACATTTGCTAAATCCATCAAAAAAAAAGTTTGTTTTATTAAATTGCTAAAATCGTCCCTGAAGTTTGGATGGATTTAGCAACTTTTTTGAAACCTCAGTGGTTCATATGAGAAAAAATCTTTTTTTGGATGGATCTAGCAAATGTGAACAAACGTTAGGGACTATTTTAGCAATTTACTCTAAAGTATAATAAGTGCATTATTTATAAATTTTATTATTATTAGTATAGCTAAATAAAAAATTACTTATTAAAATATTTTTTATTTACAAGTAAAACATCTAATTCTATGATTACG
The DNA here is from genome assembly GCA_030545235.1 of Helianthus tuberosus. NCBI lineage: Eukaryota > Viridiplantae > Streptophyta > Magnoliopsida > Asterales > Asteraceae > Helianthus > Helianthus tuberosus. The sequence goes on from JARYGA010031969.1 coordinate 4,538, forward strand.
TTTTACTTTTAATTTAGTTTCCCGCATCAGATGCATCAGATGTTCCCCCCAAAGAGTTGAATTTCCCTCTCATCTCAATTTTACAGTTCCATCTCCCCCATTACCCACCCAATAGGTATTCACTAATTCTCTCTTTCAACCACAATCGATCACATCATATGCTCAATTACGATGCCCCATTCCCCAATCTGATGGTCGACTCCGATCGATTAATGAATCATGGCTCAATAACCGACGAACCACCATTGCACCACATTTAGGGTTTGGATTAAAATGTTGAAATTGGTTGTAACTTTGGTGTTGATGTTTGCTTTAGGGGGTATATCATATTGCGAGGATTTTAATTGGTTTGAACAGAGGAAACACTTCTAATACAACTTCAGGTATATCACTCATCATTTAAATTAGATATTGTTTTGGAAAAATATTTAGTATGCGCCTCTGCTATGTGTTAATGCGTCAAATTCTAGATCTGTTCTGATTAAATTTGGGAAAATTGTTTTTATTGTTACATATGGTTAACTGGATGAATTTTGGATGAACCCATCAGTCATGTTTTGGAAAGAGAAAAGGCGAGAGAGGTTGATTAAGGGCATATTTTCATTTTTCGACTCAGATTGGTTTTAGTTGCTCATACATGTTATATGAACGAGTATCATACATACACACACACACACACAGAACATATAGCTAATTGCTTCAAGTAGTTAACTAGGCAAAGAAAATCTTGCAGAAGGGCTTATCTTAGAAAAGAAGTCACGACCTTCAGGCGCTCTAACTCGATTTTGAGCATCGCCTGAGGCATTTGGTCAGGTAACAATAAACTTTTTTTCAGTCACAGATGTATACATACCATATCTGCTTTTTTTTTCTTTTCACAAACTTATGAGTTGGCAAGTGGTTGATTTGGCTCTATTTGCGAACAAGGATAAGGCTACCCGGTGTGGGGGTCGTCCAGGCCCGGCGACGCCCCTCAACACCATTTCCAGCCCTCCGTCGTCATCCTCAGCGTCGCACAGAAGACGTCCAAGCCGGCCCTCCTTCTCACACACACACATATATTAGTGTCATCCTCCATTTCCTTAGGTCTATTCTTTTTGTCCCATCCTCACACCCATCCTACGAGGCGGAGCGTCCTCTGAGGACTACCCTCCTCCCATACCGAGTAGCCTAACGGAATACGATGTCTCTCATCATCTGTTGGCCGAAAATTATGGGTTAAAGTATATGGCAAAACATGGTTACCGTGTTGGATTAACATAGAGGTCAACCAAGGTAAAAAAGTGGGTAATAATATTCCAGATTTGCTAATCGGTAATCAGGGTTGTTATTGTACTATTGGTTACTTTTTATGTGTCAAATTATGCTAATATCTCTTTGTGTTCTAATCTTGAAAGTCTAGAAATGTGATCAATTGTTGTAGTGTTGTTCTTCGGGTTTTTTAATGGGGTTTCATATCATAACAGATAACAAACCGGTATGATTGTTGGGCAGTTCGGTTTTTGGGTTATTTGGGTTGGGTTTGTATGAAATGTACTGCTTTTATTAGAAAATAACCTATACTTTTTTATGTAATATAATATGTTAAAGTAGTTGTTCTCTCTAGAATATAACAATCAGCAATTTAAACAATTTTATTATTATTTTAGACAAACTATATGTAATTTAAGCACTAACAAATTAATGTAACGATCATGATAAAACCTGCAACTAAGTTATAGTCATGACTTCTAACTTTTTTCAATGCCTTTTGTAAATTACATATAATTTTTATTTGTTAAAAGAATATCCAACATCAAGGCTTTAAGACTGAGTGTAGTGGGGCAACCTTTTGAGTGGGCGTCTTGCGACACGTGGCGCCACGTCACATAAGAGGATTTTGACCAAAAAAGGGGTAGTGGGGCAACCTTGCTGGGTGGGGCGTCTTGCGACACGTGGATTGATTTATTTTGTCTTTTTTATATAAAAAAAATCCTATTTTTTATAAAAGTCTTTTTTTACTTCAACCAAAATAAAAAAATACATCAACTAAAAAAAATTACTTCAACCAAAATAAAAAAATACATCAACTAAAAAAAAAAATACTTCAACCAAAATAAAAAAATACATAAACCAAAATAAAAAAATACATCAACTAAAAAAAAAATTACTTCAACCAAAATAAAAAAATTACTTCAACAAAGGTTATATTTTTCTCGAATTTCTTGCTTCATTTGCTCGGCTAAAGCGAGCTCGGCTCCAGTAAGGTTTGGGTCCGTCAGATCGGGTTGTGGATTGGAAGATTGTGTATTTTGGTTGAAAGGAGGGATGTTGTGGGGATACATTTTGATGAGTTGATAGAAGATTGGTATAAATTTTGATGAGTTGAGAGAAGATTGTGGTAAAAATGTGTTTGATATGGGGTATTATTTATAAATGTTGGATTATTAAAAAAAAATAATAATAAGCTTGGCCAACATATCCGTTGCCAACGGATATATTCAAATCAAAAGTTTTGAATTTGGGCGACGAGTTTGAGACGGGCAGGAGGGGGTCGCCCCCCAAATCGCCCCCGGGGGCGGTGTTCCAGGCGATATGAGGCGACCTGGGGGTGGGAGTCGCCCCACTACACTTAGTCTGGATTCAACTAATTTGTTGTGGGCCATACAATAGCAGACCACCACATATCACATTTATGTGTATATGGTTAGTTATCTTTATCAATGAAACCAAGAACTCGTTAGAATATCTTTAAGGATTCAACTAAAATGATAGTTTTTTTTTTTTTTTTTGGTGAGAAATCACATAAAACTTAAAGTTAACAACATATTGATACTACTAGGTGTATTTTGGTAAAAATTATGGAAAACAAAACAAGATGGAAGTGACCTAAGAGTATTCTAGATGATGGTTTCTCACAATTGTGATGGTAATATTCTAGACGGTGTCTGTTTTACTAATATCTACTAGTTAGACGTGTCTTTTGATGTACGTATCAGCCGAGTCGTATATATTATTGTATGTGCAGTAGCGTTGTCTGCGGGCTAAGAAAATGCATGTCTAAAACATATGCATGTAACCGGTCCATAAAGTTTTGCTAGGATCTGTGACAAGGTGGTAATATGTTTTTATTTTGCTCATGTGTGTCTTTTTGTTGTTCCACATGCTAATGTTTTTTTGTTAATGCTTGTATTATCATATATACAGAAACTGATGACTCGAACAAGGAATTACCAACTATAATCCAAATGTTTGAGCGTATTCGTAAAAGGAAAAACTGGCGTGTATATGTTGATCATATGATGAAACGACAAACAAAATTGTAAGTTTGTATTTCAATGTCACAACATGTTTTTTTACATTAAACTAGGTTTTTATGGGTGTTGTTGCATTATCTTTTCCAGGTTTCGGGTTATTCATGTCTTTGCAGAAACATGCCAGGTCATTTAATCTATTGAAGCCTTATTCTTTTAAACATAAGTTTCATTTTTGTATGATAGTTTTTTTATTTATTTTGAATCTTATTGAAGGAAAAAAGGAACTTCAAATTTCTAGAAGGTGGAAGTGCTTCAGAAGATCTTTTTTACTTTTTTGATGAACAATGAGCATGGTATATACCGTAGACTTTATGGTTGAACCGTTACAATAAATTGATAAAAAGTGGTTGTTGGTGATACATGATTGGGGGGGGGGGGGGGGGGGGGGGGGGGCTATTGGAATCATCCAAAGCGACTGTTGAACTTGAGAATAATCACTTGTCTGATATACAAAAGGAGATTGAAGAGGACCATGAAAGGAAAAAGGACGAGTTAGAGGCTATGCGAAAAAGTTATTGACAACTAAGGAGATAACTCTAAAGTTATGGTGGGAAAGCTTATGGAACAACTATCTTTGGAAAGTTGAGAGTATCTTGACATGAACATGAAGTTTTCATTGTGCTTTATGATTGTAATACACAACTTTGTATTGCTACATTCTTATTTTGAGTTTTGGACATATATGTTACAATCCATCATCTATGATATCTATGTTATTACTTTTATGGTGTAATTGAGATAATAATGCATCTTAAAAGCAATAAAAGTGCTTGAAACATTGAGGTTATAAAGTTGCGTTTGTTGTAACCAAAATTGTAAGAAATGTTGCATTTACAATAACAAAAAAAAGTTGCATTCTTGTAACTAAAATATGATAAAGGTTGCATTCATGTATAAAATAGTTGCATTTAAGTGTTATAAAGGTTGCATTCTTGGAACTAAACCATTATAAGAGTTGCATTTGAATATAAAAAAAGTTGCTTTTTCAAAGTAAAAAAAGTTGCATTATAATGTAAAAAGGTTGCATTTTAAAAAGGTTACATTTGAGTATAAAATGCAACACTTTCAAAAAAAGGTTACATTAGCCCTTGAAAAGGTTGCATTAGATCTAATGCAACTGCTTCTAATGCAGCCCCGGATAAAAGGTTGCACTAGACCTGATGCAACTTTTTCAAGGCCTAACGCAACATTTTATTGGGGTTGCATTAAACTCATTTTCTTGTAGTGCGTAGGTTACGACCTCCATATGTGTTAAAAAAATCTGCCGTAGCTCAGAGTCTTGGAGCCGTAAAGAATCACTTATCGCCGTAACCTACGGTGGAGCGCCGTAGGTTACGGCGCCTTATGATGATGCGCTGATGTACTTATCGTCGTCACCTACGGCAGAGGGCCGTAGGCTACGGCGCCGACCTTACCAATTGTGTAACTCCTTCATTTAATGGCCATTTTCATGGGATTTATGGTGTCTAATCATGGGATTTCGGTTACGACTGGCTTGTGCACGAATTGGGAGCAATCTTGGAGACTTTGGCAAGGAAGGACACTATCTTAATCACTAGTTTTTGTTGCTTTGATCTTGATGAACAATAATACTTTTGGGATGATGTTATTTCAAGCCATGAGTGGCTAAACACTTTGTGATCATCCTGGATTGAAGGTTTGTTTGAGACATTTCATGTTGTTTTCCTAATTTCTAAAATAACAATCTCTATCTTAATGGTGTGTAATTGCTTGTTAGTAACTTGTTGATTCTTGCATTGAACTAATTAGAACCCATACGATCTTGGTGCCGTTGGCAATCGAGATATCATGGGTATAGTTAGGCTTGGGTAAGGGTTGATTGATCATCGGGTAACAACCTCACGTTCTAGGAATCTGAGTACTTAGTTCCCTTTCATCACTGCAGGTAGTCACACATGAGCTATGTCTATGTAGTTCTTTCTAGTGGAATGATAACATGAATGTCAATTGAAACCGGAAATCTAGGATGGTCATTTGTCTCTAATTTGTTTACAACCAAAACTTTTCTCTTGCAATTTAATTAGTTAATTTTAGTTTTAGAACCAATCCAATCAAATCAACTCTTGAATTTTATTTTATTTTATTTGCAATTAGATTAATTTAGTCAAGTTAGATACACTCTCAAATAACACATTTTCCACAAACTCCCGGTGTTCGATACCCACTTACCGCTAGCTAATTAGTTGTATTTGGATTAAATTTGATTGAGACTTCGACCTCACGTCAATATTGCAAATTTATGGCTCGATATGTAGAACATACATTTGTATTATTATCCATCAATCATAATACATCTAGAAGATAGTGGACATTTTCAAAGGGACAAGGCTTATGGTGTAAGTACGTTTAATGATGTCCAAAAATTTGATATAGAAAATGACTTTTATCATCTTCTATCAAAGAAGTAAAGATCATTGGTTCTGAGGTACAAATATATCTTACTAGTCATACACGAACATATATCATTAAATTCATAAATTGTGTATCATGAGGAGATAATTTAATGGGTAAAACATATATTTTCTATACCCTTATGGTACGAAAGATATGGGTTCATATTGTACTAACCCATCAACAAGTTTGGCTAGTTTTGTAAATGCAGGGATTATAATAAAACACTTTTGTGGATCTTATGGTATTTGTTCGCAAGAGGAAGCATTAGAAGTCTCACAAGAAGTTTACAACATCATTCCACATAAAGGATTGCACTTCAAGGCATCAAACGACAAGTCATTCTACAAAAGTTTTGAGCAACTTTCAAGTAAGATTGACACACGTCACTTAAAGGATGCATATTATAATGAGGGGGAGATTTATTCAAGTTGCACTCTTTTCCCTCACTAAGTTTTGTCCCATTTGGGTTTTCTTAGTAAGGTTTTTAATGAGGCAACATATCTGATCCAGAAGTATCAGGAGAAGAAAATACGCGCTACACTCTTTTTCCCTTAGCTGAGGTTTTGTCCCACTGGGTTTTCCAAGCAAGGTTTTTAACGAGGCAGCATCTACAAGCGTATTATGTTGATAACCAAGGGGGAGTGTTATAAATATATTATATTGTTGTGGTTATCAACTCCTAAAATAGATTGGCTTGTTCTCCAAGATATTATCTCCTATATATATTCATTGTATTTCAATGTAAACGGTATACCAATCAATAAAACACATCTTTCTCCCTACATCTATTTCTTATATTGTTTTGCTATTAGCCTAGTTTTACAACATTATATACCATTAAAAGTTAGAATGAGTTATATGAAATTAAAATGAAGTATTAAATAGAAGAATTTAAACTTTTAAAATGTAGTTAACTCGGTCTATCTGTACCTTCACCTTTATAACTTTTCTTTTACCTTATAGTTACATGTATAACTCGGACACTCTTGCATGTGATCCGGGTATTTACTAGCATATGCAATGACTTCTTCTTAAGCCATTATGAAACCCTAACCGACCATCACTTGTGTTCTCATACTGCTTCTCACAAGTAACAAATAGTCATCTTTTCATACCTTTGCTCTATCAACTGTCTTTTATCGTTGACATGTCGCCGCTAATGACCCTTCCCTCTAATAAGATCTTTGCCCCCAATTATTCCTTCTTCCCTCCATATACTCCCCACCAACCTGACCATGCACCACCTTTGCAACTTCCGACCCCACCTCCGCGCAACCACCATTTGCATCTCTGACCACGTCTGTGCAACCACCGCCTGCAAGTTCCAACCCCACTCCATCAACATCACTGGCTACCCACCAACCTCCAGAACCATCACCTGTCGTCACCGTCTGCAAGCTCTGACCACCTCTAGTAAAACTACCTTATTTTATTTTAAAGTCTTATATAAGGATCCATGAATGCATGTTAGTTGATAAATTTGGTTTATGTTGGTAGTTTGCTATTTGAGTTCATGTCGATACTTTAGAAGTTTGGTATTATTTTGATTAATACAAATTTGGTTTATGTTAGTAGTTTGTTAATTAGGTTAAAGTTGATACTTTGATTAGTGCTGGTAATTTTTTAATTGGGTTAATTTTGATACCTTGGTAGTCTGGTATTTTGATTAATGTTGGTAGTTTGCTAATTGAGTTAATGTTGATACTTTAGTAGTTTGGTGTTTTGATTAATGTTGTTTTTTTGGGTAAATCTTAGTATAATAAATTTGTTAAATGTTAATAGTTTGGTAAATCTTAATAGAATTTAGAAAATGACTAATTGTTAAGGACTTGTTTTGCCCATTTAAAAGTGATTGTATTGGTAATATGTAGTTTTGTTTTAGAGTTAAATGTCATTTTAGTCCCTGTGGTTTGGGCCATTTTGCCAGTTTAGTCTAAAGGTTTCATTTTTAACCTGTGAGTCCAAAAAGGTTTCACAGTTGCCATTTTAGTCCACTTGGTTAACTTCATCCATTTTTTATGTTAACGAGAAGGCCAATTTGGTCATTTTGTATGTAATTCTGTTAACTAAAAGGGCAATTCAGCCATATAAAATGACCGAATTGGCCTTCTCGTTAACAGAAAAAATGGATGAAGTTAACCCAGTGGACTAAAATGGCAACTGTGAAACCTTTTTGGACCCACAGGTTAAAAATGAAACCTTTGGACTAAACTGGCAAAATGACCCAAACCACAGGGACTAAAATGACATTTAACTCTTTGTTTTAACTGATAACGTATACTTTATTTTGTAGGCTTAAATTGTAGGATTGTATCAAGACACGAACTTTAGAGATGAACTCCAAACATTCATGAATTCGAATAAGACACTAAATTTAGTGGATGAAGATGATACGAACATAAGGGTTTAGATTCTGTACAAACAGTACTAACTGTAAGAACCGTAAGAACAGATCTGAACCATTGATAGTTTAAATCAAGAGTTGGGGTTGATTATAAATAAGACCCTTATAATTAAAAATTAATACTAACAAGTTAGGGGTAATTTCGTAAAATTGCTAGTCATTTGACCATTTTCAATTAAATACAAATTCCACCAAGGTTTTTTAAACTAAAATAATTTTTATATACTTCATTATTTTTTTAAAAAATATACCATAAAATCAAGTATTTTTTTATCTTTAATATGAGTACCATATTGCTATTTCTTTTTTTATTTATAAAAGTAACTTTTAAAAAAATTACCAAAAGTTGTTTTATAATTGTGCTGATTATGTGTTAATTACAATATAATACAAACAAACACCAAAAATAGATATAATCAGCACATCTTATGTGCTGATAATGGAGAACGATTGAGGATGTTGTGCTAATGTCGTTTATGCTGATAATGAAGAACGATTGAGAACGATGTGCTAATAATGGAGAACGATTAAGGATGTTATGCTAATTATATAGTGTTGTGCTGATTATATTTTTTGTAGTGGTTCCTACAGGTTGGTTCGATCATGGAGAGTTACTAGATCATGAATATGTTAAAAAATTCAAACTTTGATTTGAATTAAACTTGCATGGATTTAGGGATGTTTTAATAATTATTTTTAATTAGTTATAAATAAATATGGTGAAAAGGTCTAAATTACCCCTAAACTAATTTTTTATTGAGGGACACTTGTCAATTATGTGTTGGTTCTTATGGTTCTTACAAACATAAGTTTTTGTATTTGATCCCATTCCACGAAGATAATATGAACTAGCTAGTTTTATGTTTTAAGTATCTCCATGTTTATAATTTAACTAGGTAAGATATTTGGACTATGTTACGTAGCATTTTATGTTTTAAACATGATGCTTATGTTTATAAATTGGTTTGCTATGTTTCGGTCAAAACTAAAAATCAGCTAGTTATTTGGGGAAAACTGAAATAACTAGATAACCCTGATTAAGGGTCAAAGGCATTTAGCGTCGACAAGTGTCATCGCTAATGTCCTTAATCCTGATGACGTGGCCGTCGGTTTTTGTGGGGATGGCAGTCGGGTTTTAGCGGCGATTTAAGGCTTGTCACTTTTAGCATAACAATTTTAATGGCTATTCTTTGCAGTAGCGACGAACTTTTAGCGGCGATACTTTTGCAGCGACAAAACACCGTTAAAAGTATTAGTAGCAATATTAACGGTTGGTAGAGCGACCTATTTGATCATCAACCTAATTTCAAAACATTAACTAGAATCGAATTTCCTAACTATCCACGTATTTCAACCAATTTAATTTCAATCAACAGAATAGAATTCCTAAATTAAATGTTTTTGTTAGATCTCAAAGCATACGTACAAGGCTACAGTTATGATTCAAGACTATAAAACTAAACAATGAACATCTACTAGAGATATGGTACAGAAGCACACGATCAAATTAGATACCTACATGCAGTTAAGTCTTGTCTTTTTCAAGAAAAAAGTTGCCGTGATCGGCCCCCATAACGCGTGATCAAAAAAAACACAGCCGCCGCTACGTTTTAAAACGCGTTGATTTGAAAAAGCGTCAAAATTATCACGCGTTGTAAAATTGAAAAATTGACCGTTGTGGAGGGACCTGACCGTTAATGTTACCGTTTTTTTTACCAAATATATATACACACACAATATAAATTTTATTTACCAAACATTCTTTCAATCCAAACATTCTTTCTTTCAACACATTCTTTCAAACACAAAAAATAGAAAGATAGTGATTTAAAAGTCTTGTTAGAACCGCACAACAATCTCGACAAACCGTTTAAGACTATCGTAATTCAACGCAAACGCGAGATATGTGAAAAGTGGGGGTGGGAGATGCCTTAGATTTTTTAGGTTTTTTTTATTTGCAATGTTTAGTTTTTTTAGTTTGTAATTTAGGTTTTATTTAAATGAAATTTATAATTTTAGTGTTTTATTGTTAAGAGTAAATTACGTTTTTGGCCCCTATGGTTATGTCAGTTTTACTATATTAGCCCAAAATAAGAATTTTTAACGTATCTGCCCCCATGGTCCCTATATCTAACCATTTTGGCCCCTAATTCTAACCAAACCCCAACTATGGTTAACTTCTTGGTCACATGGGTTGCACATGATGGGTAATATGGTAATTTCACATCCCCCTTTTAATGACTTTGTAAAAAAATCCCAGATCTTCAACCAAAAAAATCCCAGATCTTCAACCAAACATCATCATCTTCATCTCTATGGCAGCCGCAGGTGGCGGCGCACGGTGGTGCACAGCGGTGGCCCCCCATAAACTCAGGGAATGATGATGATGGTTATGTATTTGAAGATCTCGGTTTGATGATGATATGTTCTTGAAGATCTGGGTAAAAAGACGAAGTTGTTCTTGAAGATCTGGGTTTGAAAGTGGTTTGAAGATGTTCTTGAAGATCTGGGTAACAAGATCATCATCTTCAACCATCATCATCATCCCCACATAAACAACATCCAAACACCCCCTAAATTCCTAACACAAAATTGTCAAAAAAAAAACATAACAAAATACAAACCTGAAGATGAAAATCCACATAACAAAATACAAATCTTACAAAATAAAGTCTAACGAAAAAAGAATCATTCAAAAATCCCCCAAATCCCCCTCTCTTTCTGCTGCAACTACCACAAATCCCCCAAATCGGTATAAATAACCCAGATTTACTTCTACCAAATCTTCAAACGAAAAAAGAATCATTCAAAAAGAATCACACACAACCAACACCTAGGTCTGACATCGCTCGTCGGAGGACCCTCAACCCACCGCCGACGCTTCCACTGCCGCCGCCGTGAGCGGCGGCGCCTAATCATCTCGTCGCCCTCTCTCTCTCTTCGATCTTTGTCGCCGGAAAACGGGGGTACGGGGGAGGTGTGGGTGTTGTCGGCTGCTGGCCTTCATCGAGAAGGAAGAGGGTGAGCAGGAGAGTGTGTCATGTGTAGCAGTGTAGGTGTGTTTGAGATGTGAAGGAATTGAGGAGTTGTTTAAGTTTTGTTTGTGTTTTTGGTTTAGGGTTTTCTAAGGTAGAAGAAGAGAGAACAAGATTTAAAGGGGAGGGGAAATTACAATTTTACCCATCATGTGCAACCCATGTGACCAAGAAGTTAACCAGAGTTGGGGTTTGGTTAGAATTAGGGGCCAAAATGGTTAGATATAGGGACCATGGGGGCAGATACGTTAAAAATTCTTATTTTGGGCTAATATAGTAAAACTGACATAACCACATGGGCCAAAAACGTAATTTACTCTATTGTTAATTTATTATTTAAAAAAAAAAAAAAAAAACGATTGTGAGTGATGGAATTCTATCACAAGTGATATGCATTTCCGCTAAAATCCATCATTATTGATGGAATAATGCTTGATGACATGGCGAAACTTAATAGGAAGTTGTGAGTGAGTGATGAGTGATGGGTGATAGGCGCCCCTACCCCTAAGCAAAGTGGCATACTGTTTTTTTAGTTTGGATACTATAACATTATATATCAAAAAGCTAGAAACAATTTATGCATTGTTTTGTATATATCATCACAATAAATTCGTGCTTATAGCATTTTATATTAAAAGGCTGAGAACATTATTATTATTATTATTATTATTATTATTATTATATTATATTATTATACATATTAAATGAAAGTCCTCATGAATAGTATTCATACATTATTCACATATTAAAATATTACTATATTATTCCATATATAAGTTTGCAAGTTTTTTATGCATCATCAATTGTACATTGTGCTTTGAGAGTTTTAAAAAAAAAAACTTAATTTTTTATTTTTAGCCCAATGGTTTTTATCTTTTTCAATTTTAACCCTACATAATTTGTTTGTTTAACTTTAACCCAAAACTTTTCATTATTTGCAATTTAACTTCGCAACTTTTGCCACTTATACTTTTCATTATTTGCAATTTAACTTCGCAGCTTTTGTCACTTATACTTTCATCTTTGGCAAATTTTCGTTTTACGTATAGTTCTAAATTTTCCGAGTTAATACGACGCAACGTGCATGTGTGGTTTAACGTTTTTACCTCTATTTTTCCATGTTTGACAGGTTCGTCGCAACACGCATATCCTAGGTCGAGTCAGTGTTGGTGGTCGATGACGGTTGTGTGACATTAGTACTATTTGACACCGTCTTACGCCCCGCCACAATGCGGGGTGTGCTTTGAGGGGTTTTCAAAGAAAAAATGGTTATGCATATGGTTGTCTTAACGTTGGCTTTGGGGGTTTTAAAAAAATTGATTTTTTTTACTTTTTATCCAAAAGTATTTCATAATTTACTTTTAACCCAAAACTATTTGTTTTATTTTACTTTTAACCCAAAACTTTTTATCTTTCTCAATCTATCCTCATTACTTTTTCTTTTACTTTCAACTTTGGTCCTTTATAGTTTTCATTTTCCGCAAATTTTTTGCTTTATGCTTGGTTCTAAATTTTGTGACTTAACATATCGCAACGTGCGTCTTTGGTTTAACGTTTTTACGTTTCGTTCTAAATTTTGCGAATTAACACGACGCAACGTGCGTGCGTGGGTGAACTTTTTTACATCGTATATTTTTCCCCGTTTGACAGGTTTAACATAACGTGCGGGTCCTAGATTGACTTAGTTATAACTAAAGAATCCCCGCCGCATTGGGCGGGTCGTAATCCTATTATTATCCTATATATTAAAAAACCAACCTTGTGAATAGTAACTTCAACTACATCATACAGAGCCACGTGACAAACCTATTAAATAGTCGATTCTTCTCTACATCTCAGAAACCCTAACCGCATCTCCACCAATGAATTTCTTTCAATCCATCTTCTCCGACGATCTACAACCTTCTACTCCACAACCGGAACCACAAACTCCTGAAAACCCTAACCCTAGCATCCCATCCATCACTTCCGCATGGACCTTCGGCAACAACCTCATCAAAACCCTAGCCTCCAAATCCGATTCCGTCATCCAAACCTATCGCCGTGACCTCCACGACTTCACCTCCGGCATCAAGCAAGAAACCGCCGTCATCCGCGAAGCCGCCGTTAAAGCCGTTAACAACCTACCGTCATCACTCGATTCCAGCGCCGGCCTCGCTCAGAACTCGCTCGAATCCGTGGGTCAAGCCATCGACGATCTCGGAGCCACCGTCACCGATATTATTACTCACGGTAAGGATTCAATTCTAGCCGTTGATTATTCTGATTCTGATAATAATAATATTATTGATGACAGTAAGAGAATTAGTAATAGTAGTAGTGTGGATCTAGGGTTTCCGAAGCCCTATAGTAGACTAGATGCACAAATTAGAACGATTCTGAAAATACATAATCCTTACATACAATTTTGAAGTTCATCTATGTCTGTTATACTTTGTGATTTATTATATACTTATATGGATTTTATAAGATTTGAAGCAGACAACTTTATTTATTTTCTAATTGTGAGTGTGTTTTATATGACTTTGCACTTTCAGATATGTACCATCTGCCAATGAATGTCCACTCAGGTTACAGCTTCCAAATGGAGAGATTTCTGTCACGAATGGCTTTATATCTCCGGTTAATATCCTCTCCTATATCATCATTACGTTTTTTTATCTTAACAATAAACTTTGTGATATTAATTTCATTATCATTGCAAATTGCAGACATGGGGAGGTGTTGTAGTTTTCAATCCTCCTAACTGCTTGGAAAATGCAAAACAGCATGCACCCTCTCAGGCGTAAACTTTCGTCCCAGGTTGAAAACAAATCTCCACTTATAAGATGTTCAATTGAAAGGTCTATAAATATAGCATAACTGAAGATTAGAATATTTATTTAATTTTGTATCAAATGAGTAAAATATCTCCTGTATGATTCAGGTGTGATGTATTTTAACAAGGGTTGTTGTTAATGATCCTGAGCAGGAACTTAACCAGATTTTTGAAGTTTTCATGAGGCAACTTCGACAATTATTTGGTTTAAAATCTACTGGTTTCTACAAGGGTTCATCAGGAACTTCTGTTCTTTTAGCCAGTGAAAGAAGCTTTACAGAATGGTAATATTAGTTATTAGCAATAATGATAGTCTTCGTTTTCTGTACCATAACACCATTGTTCATGATGTTCTCTTAGCTGAATGATATAATACACTGATATGCATGGCCTACTTTTTTATCGTTCTTTTTTTATATTATAGCTGGTCAATAAGGTGGCAATTTAGACTCAGTTACATATAAATTGTTTGATTCATGTTATGTTTTATCTGTAACGTGTAAAATAAAGAAAAAAAATATAGCTTAAAACGTAGCGTGTGTAATGTGTCAAACAAGTACAAGCGCAAACTTTATTTATAACCTAAACTGTTTATATAAAACGTTAAATCCTTATTGACATAATATAACGTTTGTAACCATATTTGGCACATGAATAATTTATAAAGAATCTAAAGCTTCGTGACTAAAAGTATTTTGTGTCGACCCAATTCCACCTGAACCAAAATTACTCTTCTGACCCGTTATCCGATTGGAGTGTGGGGGGAAGGGTCTATACTTCAGTAAAATACTTTAACTCTATAATAGGGTGTAATAATTGTGAGGTTCTTTCATCATGATGTGCAGGGAACTAGATGCTTTGGCTCGACAACATGCATGTTATAATCTTCAACAGTGTGGTACAACGCTTGGATCACTTTCAAGATTGGTAATATTTCAGTTCTCAAATACATTTACGGACTTCAATCGACTATCTGCGTTTAAGAAAAAATAAAAAATAAAACTTGACAAGCTTAATAAAGAGAAGCTCTCGGAGTTCTGTGATATATTTGACATCACGACAGCCAGCAGAACTAATAAGGTTTGTTTAGTCATTCTATGGTTCTTTATAAATTTAATGTGGAATATTCATCAGATAGGTGTATGACATCATGTTTGTTTTGCTAAAACAGGAAGATATTGTGGTGACGCTGATAGATTTTATGTTGACTCCTCATGGCACAACTAGCGAGCTGCTTGCAGAGAAAGATCAGGTTTGCATTTAAGCTTTAAAAATTGCTATTTTTCACTCTATTGACGTCCCGAATATAATATGGCATGTTATTCAGTCAACCACAGGTAAAAAGCGTAAGAGGCCAAGCAAGAAAAGTGCATCTGCCTCTGAGGCTACACCTTCTAAAAGCTCATCTAAGGTACCTTCTCCCCAATCTAAGTCCACCTAGAAATGAAGCATGATAAAGATTTTAGCCCAAAGATTAAACCTAGAAACCAAACATGTGACGCAAGAAATCCAAAAGAAAAAAACGTTTTAATGCTTTATAATCATATATGCTAAGCACAATGTAAATCGCGCAACGCGCGTCGGGCAATGACCCTAGTTATATATTAATAGAAACCTCCCATGAATAGTGTTTAGAATTTTTTTTATATTTATATTTAGTGATAAACATTTGATATATAATATTCTTAATCATAAGTGATGAACATTTAGTATTTTATATTAACTAAATTATTGATATTAGTTTATTAATACTGATAAACAAATGTATATTCTTTAATAACTTTTATTCTTTAAGCTTTTTAGGAAAGAAATACACAATTGTATTTATTTTAATTTTTTTAATATTCTGGTATAAGTTTTTTTAAACGGTGTTGTATTCAAATAGAATATTTCGTTGGTATAGGTATTGTGATGGAGTGAACCGATTCTCACCCAACAACATCGATACATGTGTAAGTATTATCCGAGTCGGTACCAAGGTTCGATTTTATGATTTTCGAATGATGTAAAACATGGGACGATATCAACTTTATTTTTTTGGTTTTTCTTTTGTTTGGTATAATGAGTGAAAGTACCGTACCAAATTGAGCCCATACCGATTGAATTCCTGTCGTGTAATGCGGGGGAATCCCACTATATACATATACATATTATACTGTAGATATATACATACATACATATATATATATATATATATATATATATATACACACAGAGTTAGGATCCTGTAAAAAAGGCCGAAAGTGTGAGAAAGGTAAGAAAGAATCTCAACCATTAGATCTTTTGATCTAATAGTTGAGATCAATAGGGACCAAAATGTAAAATATTTTTCTTAATTTGGATTGAATTGAAAATTATAGGGGTAATAAAGTCTTTATATCCATTCAAAATAGGAAACTGTAAATCAAAATTCCTATAATTCCGATCTCTCTCTCCAATTGATCGTACAGTTTCTATCTCTCTCTCTACAATTTCAAAACCCTAATGCCGCTAAACCTCCATATCTCGACTTCTTGTGCCCCGATCAATCACGCACATGATCGAACAGCGGCGACGGTGAGCGGCGACAGCGAGCGACGACGGCGAGCGGCAACGGCAGCGGCGACGGCGAGCGGGCAGCGGCAGTGGTTGTGCGGATCGGCAGCAGTGGTGGTGCCGGAAGTGCCAGTAGAGGTGTTATTTTTTTCTTTACTGAATGGTGTTATATATTGTACTGAATGGTATTATTTTTGTACTGAATGGTGTTATTTTTGTACTGAATGATGTTTTTTTTATTTACTGCTGAATGGTGTTATTTTTGTGCTGAATGGTGTTATTTTTGTACTAAATGGTGTTATTTTTGTACTGAATGTTTTTTTATCTACTGCTGAATGGTGTTATTTTTGTGCTGAATTGTGTTATTTTTGTGCTGAATGGTGTTATTTTTGTACTGAATGGTGTTATTTTTATTTACTGCTGAATGGTGTTATTTTTGTGCTGAATGGTGTTATATTCTTGTACTGAATGGTGTTTTTTTTATTTACTGCTGAATGGTGTTATTTTTGTGCTGAATGGTGTTATATTTTCTGAATTGTGTTATATTTAAAACACCATGTATGAACATGCTCTGAATGGTGTTATATTTATGGACGGTTATAAGTCCTAAAATCCAGGTTTTTCTCTCTCCAAATCCTTAAATCAAGGATTACCATATTTGAATTTGTTAATGCATTTACAATTATACCCTTTTCAATTAATTTAGATCTAATGGTTGAGATTCTTTCTTACCTTTCTCACACTTTTGGTCTTTTTTACAATAACTTCACCCTATATACACATATACTATATATATATATACACATTAAAACAAAGTCATCATGAATAGTGATTTTGATTAATTTAATAATTGTTTCAACTTTTTAATAATTTTTTATTTATCATATATTTTGATTATTTTTCTAATAATTTGCGTTCTATGTTTATTTTTTCAACATAGCGATAAATGTATATTGTGCCATTATCGTACTAAATCGAACCGAAACCGATTGTTTTTTTTTTCAACATTACAATATAAATTTTATTGGTAATTTTCATTATACAACTTTGTCTGTCTGCAATGATAAACGAATATCATTACCAGTATTGTGACGATTTGAATGGATCGATACTGTTCGGACAACATCGTTTTTTTCGTTTTCGTTGGATGTAAAACATGTCTTGATTTCTATACCGAGTGCATATATCATACCAGTCGTATAACAAACCTAACCGATATCGATCGAATGTCTGTGATAACGTATCGCCGCAACGCGCGGGAAAACAACCTAGTTTATGCATTGTTTTGTATATATTTTATGGCTCAATAATAATAACTTAATATGCTATACATTTGTCTAATTTCATTATCACGTTATAAAAATATATTAGTATGGGTGGGCTTGTTTTTTGGTGGCACTACTCCCCAAGAGCCGAGAATCGAAAGAACTAGTTTTAGTAGAGCGAACAGTAGCGAAGCTTGAACGAAAATCATGTGGTGTCGGACTTTAAAAATCCAAATTAGGGGGGCGGACTCTCAAAAATCCAGTATTTTACATTACAAAAGAAAATTTTCGTTAAAATTAACACTACGAAACAAAAATAGGGGGGGGGGGGGGGGGTTCCGCCCCTGAGAGCGAAGTCTTTTAGTTCACACCCCCACATATCTCAATCATGGCTCTCTTGTATGTAGCCGCCAAGTTTTACGGCTCGCTCCAGGTTAAGGTTCACTCAGATACAAAATACCCCTACCCTAAAACCTTGGAGATTGCTAGTCAACTTAAGCTACACGTTATATGATCACTTAGTAGATTTCTATTTTGAACTTTATTCTGTGTTTTAAGAAGCCTTAAAGCAACATTTGTGAGTTTCTCAATAGTTTTTAACTCCTTTGTTTTTACTGATTTGAAAAATCAAGTAAATCTTTTTCTAGGACCAACATGAAAAAGGAAGGACTTGTCGACGATGGATGCATTTAAGTGTTCATGTCTGAAAACCATTTTTTTTGTGTGTCAGATTTCCTTGTATTAGTTTCTTTTTTTAGTTAGTAGAAATAGAAAAAGAAAATTATATTTTTAACAACAATTCTTTTACATCTAAATAACATATATAACCTTACGCATGTAATGAATTTAACCAACATATTTTCGTAATGAAAAACATTATATCAACTATATTAGTAGGCCACATGTTATTTGTTAATAGTATTTTTTTTTAATACCTAACCGGCCTGTTTGGGCTGGAAACGGAGCTCTATAGGCCTATTCTGCTCTCGTAATGTCTTGGGCTAAAGCTATTGGAACATTGTAGTTTGAATATGTTAGAAGCCCAAGTTATGTATTAAACAATTTAAACTAGAGTAAATTGCAAATTTTGTCCTTTATCTTTATATCATTTTGCAGGCGGTGTCCTTTATCTTTAAAATTGACGAGTTTTGTACTTTATGTTTTAAAATCCTACACGTTATGTCCTTTGAGCCAAACTCAGTTAATTTTTTCTGTTAAATCTGATCACTCAAGGGCAATTTAGTCTTTTTACCAATTACTTTAAAATATGTTAATAAATAAAACAAAAACAAATTTAAAAATAATACAATATGTGTATATACATTTATATATAAAGAAACAACACCCTCTCTCTAGCTCTCTCTCTCTCTCTCTACCTCTCTCCAGCCACCACCAACAACCACCTCCGACCACCACCCTCAACCACCTCCGATCCCCTCTACTTCTCTCAACCGTCACCGCCAACCATCACCACCACCCACTAACCAAATCATCTCATCTGAACAAATAAAAAATCCCCAAATCCCCAATCTTTTATTCCCTCCACTCCAGTTCATTCCCAATCCATCTATATAATGCTTTCTGTATCCAATTCAGTTCATCAAGCAGTAGCAGTCATGAAATCCGTGTAGAAAGTCATCGTCATCGTTATCAATACATACACATACAATTATTACTTTTAGTGACAGAAAACACATACTTTCTAGAGAGAGAAAACACCAACACACTCACCTTCATATATGTTTATTGTTGGCCTTTTTTGTGTATTATTACACCATTTGTGTGTGATTGAAGTGAAATTTTTACCTAGGGTTTCAATTTGGGGGAATTTTGTGAAGAAATGGGTGATAGTGAAGGAAATACTGAGATGATTCAAAAAGTGCAGTCTAATTTTGGGACTTCATCTTTAGCAGTTCCTAAACATCAATCACAAAAACCTAATTTTAATCAACTTGACATACCTCAATCGAATACGGCTCAGTTTCGGGGTCAGAATCGACAGTTTTCCCCAAATTATAGTGTTGATAGCACTGGTAAAAGGGCGGGAATTCCACCATCTCATCCGCAGTTTCCTCCGGTCTCGCCTTACTCGCAGATTCCGGTGACTCAGAGTTCCGGGAATAGTCATAAGATTGGGGGTTCGCCGAGTTTTAACCATGGTCATGGGCAGTCGCATTCGCGATCGTTGTCGCAGCCTACGTTTTTCGCTCTTGATTCGCTTCCGCCTTTGAGCCCGTCGTCGTATCGCGATTCGCCTTTGAAATTTTAAATTAAAACTAGAATTGCGACCCGCCGCAATGCGGCGGGGATTCTTTACTTATAACTAAGTCGATCTAGGATCCGCACGTTATGTTAAACCTGTCAAACGGGAAAAAAATAGACGATGTAAAAACGTTCACCTACACACTCACGTTGCATTGTATTAACTCGCAAAATTTAGAACGAAACGTAAAAACGTTAAACCAAATATGCATGTTGCGATGTGTTAAGTCACAAAATTTAGAACCAAGCATAAAGAGAAAAGTTTGCGGAAAATGAAAACTATAAAGGACCAAGTTGAAAGTAAAAAAAGTTGTGAGGATAGATTGCAAAAGATAAAAAGTTTTGGGTTAAAAGTAAAAAACAAATAGTTTTGGGTTAAAATTAATTTATGAAATACTTTTGAGTGAAAAGTTAAAAAAACATTTTTTTTGGAAAACCCCCAAAGCCAAAGTTACAACAACCATATGCATAACCATTTTTTCTTTGAAAACTCCCCAAAGCACACCCCGCGTTGCGGCGGGGCGTAAAACGGTGTCAAATAGTACTAATGTCACACGACCGTCGTCGACCACAAACATTGACTCGATCTAGGATATATGTGTTGTGACAAACCTGTCAAACATGAAAAAATAGAGGTAAAAACGTTGAACCACACATGCACGTTGCGCCGTGTTAATTTGCAAAATTTGGAACAAAACATAAAAAAAGTTGAACCACACTCGTACGTTGGTCGCATTAACTCGAAAAATTTAGAACTATACGTAAAACGAAAATTTGTGAAAGATGAAAAGTATAAGTGACAAAAGTTGTGAAGTTAAATTGCAAATAATGAAAACTTTTGGGTTAAAGTTAAAAAAACAAATTATGTTGGGTTAAAATTGCCAAAGGTAAAAACCTTTGGGTTAAAAATAAAAAAAAATCAAGTTTTTTTCTTGAAAAAGTCCCAAAGCATAAGTTACAACCACTAACACTGACTCGATCTAGGATATATATGTTGTGACAAACCTGTCAAACATGAAAAAATAGAGGTAAAAGCGTTGAACCACACATGCACGTTGCGCCGTGTTAATTTGCAAAATTTGGAACAAAACATAAAAAAAGTTGAACCACACTCGTACGTTGGTCGCATTAACTCGAAAAATTTAGAACTATACGTAAAACGAAAATTTGTGAAAGATGAAAAGTATAAGTGACAAAAGTTGTGAAGTTAAATTGCAAATAATGAAAACTTTTGGGTTAAAGTTAAAAAAACAAATTATGTTGGGTTAAAATTGCCAAAGGTAAAAACCTTTGGGTTAAAAATAAAAAAATCAAGGTTTTTTTCTTGAAAAAGTCCCAAAGCATAAGTTACAACCACTAACACTGACTCGATCTAGGATATATGTGTTGTGACAAACCTGTCAAACATGAAAAAATAGAGGTAAAAACGTTGAACCACACATGCACGTTGCACCGTGTTAATTTGCAAAATTTGGAACAAAACACAAAAAAGTTGAACCACACTCGTACGTTGGTCACATTAACTCGAAAACTTTAGAACTATACGTAAAACGAAATTTGTGAAAGATGAAAAGTGTAAGTGACAAAAGTTGTGAAGTTAAATTGCAAATAATGAAAACTTTTGGGTTAAAGTTAAAAAAACAAATTATGTTGGGTTAAAATTGCCAAAGGTAAAAACCTTTGGGTTAAAAATAAAAAGAAACAAGTTTTTTTCTTGAGAAAGTCCCAAAGCAAAAGTTACAATCACTTATGCCTAAACTTTTTGCTTCTTTATAGTGTAATAAAATTTGTGAAAGATGAAAAGTGTAAGTGACAAAAGTTGTGAAATTAAATTGCAAATAATGAAAACTTTTGGGTTAAAGTTAAAAAAACAAATTATGTTGGGTTAAAATTGCCAAAGGTAAAAACCTTTGGGTTAAAAATAAAAAGAATCAAGTTTTTTTTTTTTTAGAAAGTCCCAAAGCATAAGTTACAATCACTTATAAAATTGCCAAAGGTAAAAACCTTTGGGTTAAAAATAAAAAGAATCAAGTTTTTTTTTGAGAAAGTCCCAAAGCATAAGTTAGAATCACTTATGCCTAAACTTTTTGCTTCTTTATAGTGTAATAGTGTTAATGCCCGTGCGTTGCCGCGGGTACTTATGTTTTTTTCCGCAAGTAGAGATATATCGAAGAGTAATCGAGTTTGCTATAAGGTCATGACAAGAAATTAAAATTGTTTTTTTACATGGGTCAACTAAATATAATCTTTTATTAACCTAATATATAAATGATTGAGCAATTAATCAGTTTAAATTTAAAATTCTTAGAAAGTTGCTGTGTAAATATAGACATTTATTATAATTTTATTTTTTTAGAAAGTTGGCTGTATAAAAATATACATTTATCTAATTAGCTTTTACTTCTTTAATTTGGTTTTTCTTCGATTGTTACTCCCAGAACAACTATATCACTTTTAAACTTCTCAACATCTATTTATTTCTTTTCTTTTCAATTCCTTTCATTTTATTCTTCTAAATCCCCAACCTTTTCTACAATCCCTTCACTATAATACTTCAAATTTAAATTTGCCTAATTAACCCCGTAAATCCACTCACTATTAATACAGCATCAAAAACTATAGCTCATAACAAGAAAAAACCAGAACAGAAACTAATAGATTTCTAAGAAAGGGTTCTTTATATCATTTCCACCATGTTGGCCATATTACGAAAACGGAATTTTAACTTCATACCCGACCCAGACACTTGATAACAAGTTCAAAAACAAAAGAAAATAAAACAGGCCCATTTTAAACAAACCAGACACACACTGAATGAACCGAATAAAAAAAAAAAGTAAAAACCAACTAATCCACTTCTTCTATCTTGCTTTCCTCGCCACCTTCCTTAACTGCAGGCATTTCAGCGTCCTCATCACCTTCATCAATGATCAGACCCAACTTCAACATCCTATGAATCCTCCCTCCAAATGTGTTTGGATCCTCCAAGCTAAATCCAGATGTCAATAGAGCGGTCTCAAACAAAAGAAACACCAAATCCTTAGTTTGTTTATCATCCTTAGTTGAGTCGGAACACATATCCAGACCAAAAAAAACACCCACACCTTCCTCTGAAGGACAACATTTCATTCCATAATCTTTCTGAAGGCTATTAATTATTATTGCAACACAATCAGAAACAATACTTTTACTACCATACTAATGAACATAATATGTATAAACTTACCACTCTCCGGTTCTTAAGAGGAAAGCAGGTTTAGTTTTTTCAATTTCTGCATCATACATTCAGGCTATAAACTTATAATGGAACATAAAATGATATAGCATGAATAAAACATAAATGGGTATAAAAAAAAGAAGATACCTTGTTCTGAATTAGCACGGCATTTTTAACAAGAAAGGATTTCTTGGTCTGATAAGGAATCTGTTGCATATACAAAACAGAAATCCATAACAAGTTAATCCAGCATGGTGTACGAACTCAACTTACCACTCTCCGGTTCTTAAGAGGAAAGTAGGTTTAGTTTTTTCAATTTCTGCATTTCTTAAGAGGAAATGCAATACCTGTGGATCGTGAAAGCCCTATACATTGTTTTCAGGCATATCATGATATAGCTTCACTGCATATTTAAGTCAAGTCTTCAAAGAAATTAATTTCCAATATCCAGATTATATCCAAATAGCATAGTAATTCTGCACTTTAGGCAATCTCACCACATCCGGTTCAACCCATGACAGCGGTTCAGTAGTTCAACCGCAACTCGCCAAAAACTGGCAAACCTAATTAGGTATTAGACCAAGAATGTAATATCACAACCTAAAACAATCAGTGGAAAAAACATAATGTTAAGAAAATATAATGCAACTCCGCACACGTTGTTAGCTATGAGACCAAGAAATTAGATTTTTTTTTTTTACAAATATGAAACAGATACGGTAGTAGGTAATACCTGCCTAATTATCTTAACTCGTTTATTCACATCGACCCGTTTTGACACACACCCAACCCGACATGTTAGTCGTTTAACTTATAAGTTCCACCATAAGTACTCTGCATGATTCATTATCAAAACCGCCCTCATTATTATGCAGCGTTAAGCACTTGTAACTGCAAAAAAACGCATCACAATCACAAACAGTAATCTTAAGTCTTAAAACAATAGAAGTATTAATTATTAAGAACAAAACCCTAAGGTTTACATGCCGAGATGCTTGCGACATAAGCCATTCAAGAACTTCATGTACCTGAGCTCCTTATGCACTGTGTGGACCAATCATATCACTGGCTCGTCTATCTTCACCGCTCCATCTTCATCTACAACAAAACAACCAAAAACGTCAAAAATTAACGGTAACACAGTAGATCTGAGAAAACTTTTAGTAGAAAATAGAAAAAACCTACATGATTTTCATCTTCATCCACCGATTGCAACTAACCGATAACTAACAGTGACATGAAATTAGTAGATTTACAACCTTTTATACAGGAAAATCGAATGTAGCTATAGATTTTACCTGATTCGTGAAACCAAAATGATTGTCGCTAGATTGGTCGCCGAATAGTCGGTTTCATGGCCAGAACCCTAACTGCCGACGTCACCTTCGATCTTCACAGGTTCCACCACCACCACCATCACTCCAAAATCTAGACTAATTATCACCGACGCCTGAGATGATAACCTTGAAACCCTATCCGCTGATAGGGTTCTCTCTCTAACTCTAACCACCGATTGTGTCGGATTTTGGGTCACCGGAGCAATGGCTTATGGTGAATCACGAAGAGACACAAATCCCAGATCCATAATTTGAGAGAGAGATTGAAGAATCTAAGGACGACAGATGAAGGTGCTCTCAGACGACTCTTTGCCTCTTTGATTGTTCTTTCAATCTTCTCACAAGGGGATGATTGAATTAATAAAGGAAATGCTAAACCTAAAATTGAGTGGGTGGGATGGAAACGCACGACGCTTCGAGTGCAACATTCTAGGGTTGTGTGGGATTTGGAAGAGACGATGGTAACCTGGATAGTAAATGCGGTTGGATGATTTACCTGTTTTAGCCCTAAGGTGTCTTAAAACTTTGCTCAAACTACAAGTTTAACCCCTCTAAAAATGTTTTATTTTCTTGTACATGTTGTTATAAAATATGTACGCCATGTAAATTACATTTCTATCCATCACTTTTCCTTTTTAATATATTATTATAGATAAAATTTGTGAAAGATGAAAAGTGTGAGTGACAAAAGTTGTGAAATTAAATTGCAAATAATGAAAACTTTTGGGTTAAAGTTAAAAAAACAAATTATGTTGGGTTAAAATTGTCAAAGGTAAAAACCTTTGGGTAAAAATAAAAAGAATCAAGTTTTTTTCTTGAGAAAGTCCCAAAGCATAAGTTACAATCACTTATGCCTAAACTTTTTGCTTCTTTATAGTGTAATGTAATGTAATAATAATTTATCAAGTAGTAGCAGTTCATTCCCAAAAAACTAAAATTTCTTTTAGTTTTTCTTAAGTTTGTTTTTTTAACTAATAAGGTAAAAAGACAATTACACCCTCATGTGCCTTGCACATGATCAAATTTAACTGAAAAAACTAACTAGGTTAGGCCTAAAGGACATAACGTGCAAGATTTTAAAACATAAAGTACAAAACTTGTCAATTTTAAAGATAAAGGACACCGCCTGAAAAATGGTATAAAGATAAAGGACAAAATTTACAATTCACTCATTAAACTATTAAAAACTGCAATTTAACTTTTTTATTGCTGGAAAGTTATAAACGTGTATATAGTTAATAAAATTTCATTTGTAATTTTTAAAACTTTATTTTTAAATGTTAAAAGTTTATGTTTGATAAAATATAAATGACTTCTTGATTCTAATATTTATTTGGTGGAATTACGCATAAAGTATACATTTAGCCAAGAAAATTTTGGTCAAGCATATTTTGTTATCTAAAACTCACAATCTATATCCAGGTCATATGTTACATGGTTTGATCATAAAATGGCGAGTAAATTGCCGGTGGTGGTGGAAATGGTGGGTGGTGATGGTGGTGGGGTGGGTGGGTGGGTGGTGACGGTGCAGGGACTAACCTTCTATCATCGCCACCACCTGCCTGCACCGTCACCACCCCACCACCATCACCACCTACCAGGGACTAAAATGGCAGAAAACAAAACTATTTGGACTAAAATGGCAAGAAAACAAAACTATTTGGACTAAAAGGGCAAGAAAAAAACTATTTGGACTAAAGTGGCAATTTTGGTCAAAACTCAGGGACTAAAATGGCAATTTACTCTAAAATGGCTATAAAAGTATTAGTTGATCTTTTTGTAATATGGTTTAGTCTTATGAGATTACGAAGAGTTATCTTCGGGCTTTAGGTGTATGTGACTAAGTGACTTGGCAATGTAGCGCGAGTTGAGCACATGGTTGAGGCTTAGTTAGGTAGTAGAGACACTCGACTCAGTTGACCTATTAGGCGGAATAAACAATGCTAACATTTCACGTGTTAAGCGGTAATAAAGTCCTTAGGGTGGCCGGGGCACAATCGGTGACCCCATGCGGGGACCGATCTCACCGATCGGTGAGGTGCTGCCGGTGCAGCGGGGAGCCCAAAACGGGGAGCCAAGGCGGTGGGGAGTCACCGAAGAGGGGGAGTGATGGTGGTGGGGCCAGCTGTAATTTAGACCAATCAAACCATTTTCTTCTTTTTTTTTTTTTTGAATAAAAAAACAAGGGGTGTTAAGAGGGGAGTGCCGCCATCAAAATGGGGTGTTAGGGGAGTTGACGTGGCACTAGTTGGTTGGTTGGGCGTAAGAGAGGGGACTCACCTCTTAGGTGAGTGCCCCTTACACCCTTATATTATTTGTGGACGATAAACCATGTTAATTTCGATATAGAGATCTTTACATTCACTCAATAATAATGTTTGTTATTTTTTTATAAATATATGTCTCCACACCTTTTTAGTAAATTTCATTATATTATCATTGTTATCAAAATTTGAATATATGTTTAAAAAGTTATGATTTTGATAATACTTTTTTGCGTTGTTATATTAAGGCTACTAGCTTACAAAGCTATGTGTCCATGAGATAATAGCTTAGTTACATCCTTATGGTGGGATAAAACTTAGAGACCATTAGGTCCTAAGTTCGATTCCCATAAGAGTGTTTTCCTCAGATTATTGGGTTTCCTTCTGAATTGGTTTATAGACATTATTGCCTAGTGGAGATTGATATGATCGGGTGGTTCCGCTGGTGACACAATGACACTTCAATGGTTCGTCAGTGATCCAAATTTGTCTAAAAAAAGCTTACAAACTCGTGTATTACACGGGTTGACTATCAACAAAATGTAAATCATAAAAAACATTTATAATCCTTATCGGTGAAATGACTTATCACATATAAGTGAAATAAATGAAAACATTTATATTTTCAGCTATTCAAGTATAATCTTCTAAATTTTATTTCTCTCCTAGTGTGACTATAATCCATTTGATTAATTATAGTCGTTAAACAATGTATTAAAAATATAAAAATGTTGATGATAATCTATAAGTGTTTTTAAAAATAAATTGTAAGTTAATTGGTTGTGGCAGATGAATTTTCATTAACTTATAATATGTATATTAATGATATAATCTATCTATATACTATACTAAAAGAATTCTCCTTAACCACATGGATTATTCTTAGCCAATTATTTTGTTGATGTGGACACTCTCTTTGAGCAGATAATTGACAATGAGCAGCAATCTCTTTTTCTCTATTCTCCTTCTCACGTACGTTTCTCTCCTCAACATTTCCTTTATATCTTATTATTTGCAAATTGCAAATCACAAACCTAGATCTCTAAAGCAAGGATTCAAATCATCGATTGAAGGCAACACAGTAAGTTATTTTCGATCCTTAATCTGATCCACATATGTTTTTTTCATTGATTCGTGTTTCATATTTGTTTAATCTTGATTTATATTTCACGAACCCTAATTTGCAGCGAAGCAATTCTCATGTATCTCTGATTCATCCTAATCGTTACCCTCTTGGTATGTTAAGTTTTAATCTTATAATCTTACGTTTATACAAAACCCTAATTATGATATGTGCGATTTTCAGACCTTCAAACTTCTACAAAACCCTGCTATGAACCACATTCCCTTGATGGTTCCACTGTTTGGATTCTATATAACATTTGGCTTCTAATTATTTCAATTTTATAAGATTTTTCTTCAATGGTAGCAGATCTCTGTTAATTTTCAAGTTATGGTTTTTGCTCAGGTAAATGTTCTATTTGTTTTTTTGGATTATATAATAGTTTATTATTGGCTTTTTTTTGTTAATCATATGTATATGTTATTGATTTAATTGGAAGTATATTTATATGATATGGTTTGAAACATGTGACTGTATTGTGATTTTTTGGGGTAAATTTGGTTACATTCACCAAGTGTAGAAGTGTAGATTGGATTTTGGAGTTTATAAATTGTGAAATTAGAGATCAGTGTAGAAATATACTCTTACAACTCTTTTGATTCTAAAATACTTTGTTTGTTCAGTTTTTGATTTTGTTCCTGTTTGTTCAGAGATATTCAGTTTTCAATCATTTTCGCTCTGTGATTCTTTCCGAGTTTCTCAACAACTTTCTTTCCGGTAAAGTTCTTTTAACATCACGTTGTAGTTTTTATTATTGATTTATTGAAAAAGTTTCATTGAGTTCTTCTTCATCTAGGTAATCATTTTCTGTTCAAATATGGTTTTAGTTCTTTTAATCAATTGTAATAATACCCTAATTCCCACAATCGATATTATTAGGTGTCCATACCGTTTGTCGTAGTATTGTAGCTCCATCACCATTAAGTTTGGTTAAATAATACAATTAGTGTTGCAGAGATAGCACATGAGGATATACAAGAGTAGTTTGAACTCGAAAAACAGTAGATAATGTTACTTGCACCAGTCGCGTATATAGAGTATGTTCTTAATCCCTTTCGGCTTGAGTTACTTTATTGTCATTTGTTTTTGTATTTAACAAGATTAATATTCAATCAGTACTTATTTGTTAATAATAAGAATTATATTATGGCTACATATTTATTTATTTATTTAGAATCCCGTATGGGTCAAACAAGGTTAAAGTCACTAGACTTTATACCTTTTATACCAAGTTACTAACCAAATGGGTCAAGCTAGCTTACTTCATTTTTTGAATCATAAGACTATGAGGTGTGGAATGGCCAATTTTGGTTTGTGTTCCTTAATTGGGTCAACTGAAAAAAAAAAACTACCTGAATGTGGATTGGGGCAAATGGGTTGAAGTCACCAAAGTCATATATTGTATACTAACCAAATGGGTGCTAAATGGGCGATGGTTTGGGTTTTTTTTTAAACAGTAAATGAATAAAAAAAAACTAGCTGAATGTGGAATGTGTCAAATTGGTAAAAGTAACCGAACTCTATATATTGTATATATGATAAGTTTGAAATGGATTTTGGTTCCACTTTGCTTAACTTTAATTGAGTCATTTCCTCAACAATCACCTGCTTTTTTTTCAGCTCAACTTAAGAAAAACATTAACCAAAACAAGTTCAGGTTACCTCAAAGGTTAGTTTTGGTTTACATATAATAACTCCACAGATAATGAATACAAATTACTTCTTATTTTATGTACAAAACAATAACTTTGAAAAGAATACCAACTCCATTTTAAAAGAATCAGTCAAATTAAAATGGGGGATTTAGAACTTAACAGAAAAACAGAACAGTAATGTTTCAGCTATGTTTTAAGATATGAAAGATGATCAATAAATTATGTCTTTTGAGGGAGGCTTTTTGAGATTCAGTAGGTATGTTCACATTATTTCAATATTAGTGTTCCCTTATGTTGCATATTAACAATTTATACAACAATCTTGCCGAATAATTGGAAGAAACTTCTAATCTTTGGCTGATATGAGAGTTTTAAATTAAAGTAGCGAGTGTGGAAGATATAGTCTCATCCCATATGTTTGACTTCTTAAGTCAACTCTACATACTCAAATAAGAGATATTTACGTTCCGGTTCAGCCGGTTTTTATGAGTTTTTGGGTGGAACCGGTAACTACGGTTTTTGAAAAAACTAAGCCAAAGCAGTCGGGTTGGCAGCGTCGACTGGACAGTCGGACCAGCCAAATGTTTAAGAATTAAAGAGTTTACGAAGAAAGTAAAAAAGAAAAAAATTAAGAGCACGTATTCGGCTAAACTAATAATCTATATATATGGTAATGTTAAGTTCATATACGTAGAAAAACATGTTTTTTTTAATATTATGGCGGTATGTTCATCTCGCCCTGTTACAAACCATAAACCATAAGCCAGACCACATTACTCCTGACCCATCTGAGCTCGCTGATTTAACTTGGTTTGGGCAGTTACGTCGGTTTCGATGGTTTTTTAACATCACTAACTCAAATTACCACTACCTTTTTTAATTCTTACTTTCAGGTTTCCGGTTCCATAGTCTCTCAAATTACCACTAAATTTCACTTTTATATCTTTTCTTTTTAGAACGATGAACAAAAATGGTCAAATTATGGAACCGGGTTCGTGCATGTTGGTGGGTTTGTACGGTGGAGATGGTGCCTCCCAACGATGGTGGCTCTCGCTTCCAGGAACAATCACAGAGGTTTTTAGTAGCAAACTGACTTGACTCATGAAGTTCGCAAAAAGAGGTAAGAATATTTGTGCATTTGTGTTTTTTTTTTCTCATAAGGTCTCCATGCTATTTTTCCATAAGATTTATATATTTATTCACAAGATAGTTTGAACATTTGTGAGTTTTTTAAACAATACAATAAATATCTAAGTATAATATAGGGTGTTTGAATATTTGTGAGTTTTTTAAACAATACTATAAATATCTAGCATTGGAGCGGAAGACCAAATGTGACTCTTTAAGCTATTATTGTTAGTAGTAGTAATAGTACTAACAGTAGTTCAAATGGGTGCCAATGAATAAGGTAAGAAGAATACTCTCCTTTTTGCTTCTCTATTTTTGACTTTAGAGGTCAACTCTTTAGAAATTCTCAACATTCAAATTGATATGGTTTTTAGTAAAATTTAACACCTATATATTGTTTTGAAGTTCTTCAAAAGTTAATAGTATTCATATCAAAAGTTAATAACTCATGACCAGTTCAGAAAATTAGTCCTAATGAATTTGTCATAGATGAAGTAGACTTTGAGGACATCGCTTTTAACTAGATGACTTAAGAGAAGAATTTAAGGTGTGCAATTTTCATGAATTGTTATTGTTTGCATCTATAGTAAAGAAAGATGCCAACCTTATTAAGTTCGTGTATGCATGTGTTGGATTGTTGTCTACAATAATTGGCCCATATTCCTTGATTATCGGTTATAATCTTTTATGCCATCTCAACCACTCAAATTTCATTTTTTTTCTATTGATCCGCCTATGGGTCACACTGCTGAAATATGGAACTAGATTAGGCATGAGGTACAAAAAGGGTGATGTGGGAAAAAATATTTATTTAAGTGGGTGATTTTACAAAAGGGTGTTGTGGGAAAAAAAGTATTTATTAAAATAGGTGTTTTAAAAAATTATATATTTTTAAATAGTATTTCGTTGGCCTGTCAAAAAAAAGGAAGATAACTTTGCTTCAAGAAGTGGGCCAAGTTTTGGATGCTATCACTGTACATGGTCAACGAATTGATCATCTCTGAACTGTTGCTTAATTGTTTGCTCAATGGAAGCAAAACAACTGGCTTGAAGTCTCTTTTAACAAATTAATAACCTAAATCTGTTAATTTGTTGCAGGTGATAAATAAAGAGAAGGTTGCTTTGTGAAGGTGAAGATGATATATTATCGTCGTTGTGCTGAGCAGGGGCTGTTCTTAGAAGGCCACTGGCAGGGCCACGGCCCTGGCAAATTTTTCGGCCGTAGTGCTAATTTTTCGCATTTCGATCGAAATTTTTATATATACTATGTTTGGCCCTGGCTTGCCCAGGCTTTTTTTAGTGATCGTGTCTTTCGGCCCTGGCACGTTCAACGGGCAAGATCCGCCACTGGTGCTGAGGTACGATCTCTATAATTTTGCATATCTGATTTCGTATTGTACGTATTTTTTAGCATCATATTTGTAAACCAATCTTGATTTCAAATTAATGTACTAAAGCAACTTTTTAGTCAACTCGCAAAAATTGTTTTTGAACGCCCAAAAAATACTACTTGTGACTGATGTTTAACTTATTACTTTGTATTGTGACTGACTTACTTTTGCTTCTTTTTGTCGATGATATATGCTCTGGTAAGATATATCATGGAGATTGGAGAACTGAGGCACAATAGGTGGTCTCTTTGTTTGGTTTTATGCATTGGCTAGAAACTAGACATCTTTTAATACACACCGAAGTGGAAGAAAGATTAGGGTGTAAGTCACAGTTTGTGCTTTTTTAGTAATGAACATGTGATTCAAACTCCTCACCAAAATTAAGTGTACTCTATTTCTTAATTTGTTGTTTAGATTTTCTACTCTTACATTTTGGTTTAGGGTACAGGAGGCAGAGTCGTGACTTTGTGGATTAGTTAAAGAAGAAGCATGGTTTGTTGTATATGGAAATTGATGGAGGGATTGCCAGCTATATCATGTATCATCAACACTAAACCTGCTGGTATCATCATCAATTAATTTTCTTTTTCAGTACTTATGTTATGTTTATGAATCCTTTTTTACTGTAACAATTTGAAAAAGGATCATCATCAATTAACTTTTGAGACACCAGGTAATCAAATTTTTGCACAAAATTTCAATCTTTTGAATGTAACAAATTGAAAAAGGATTTGATACGTTTGTTAGATTGAATACTAATTGCTTATGTGTGTTGAACTGATTTGTTAAATTGAATACTAATCACATACTAGCATTACTCCTGGAACTATTATGAGTATAAATAGATTTTCAACGAATTGTGATCGTTGCATATTCATGTATTTTAATTTGTCGTTGTACTCTAATATATTCATTTGTGTTGTAACATGTATGAAATCATAATATTTATGTCAATGGTGATAATGAAGATATTTTATTTTAGAAACCCGTGTAATACACGGGGTCTTAAGCTAGTAAATACTATTTAAAAAAATCATACTATAAATAAAATATGTGTTCAACATCATCCTAGTATAGAAATAAACTAGAGTTAATTACATAGCTAGTCCTTATGGTTTGCACAAAGTAACATACTTAGGTACTAATAGTTTAAAATCACATTCTAGAGTATTAACTTTTCATTTTGTAACGTTTGGAGATATTAACGCTATTTATAGGTTTAAAATCACATTTTATTAGTACCTAAGTATGTTATTTTGTGCAAAACACATGGACTAACTATGTTAATACCCTAGAAGTTAATACCTCCAAACGTTACAAAATGAAAAGTTAATACCCTAAAAGATGATTTTAAACTATTAGTAGCTAAGTATGTTATTTTGTGCAAACAACAGGAACTAACTATGTAATTAACTCAAATAAACTATTAACTCAAAATAATAATCTATTTCTCGCTACTTCAACAACTACCTATACGATTTAAATGAAAAAAATACTAGTGTTTTCAAAATTCAAACCTGGGAGTTGTCTACATAATCAGTCCGGTTTAACTTGCAAACCGAATAGGTGGTTTTAAGGGTTTCTAGTAGGGTTGTAATCGAACCGAACGAACATGAACAAGACCATGTTCGTGTTCGTTCGTTAAAGAAATTAACATGTTTGTGAACTGTTCACGAACACATACCAAACATAAATTTATGTTCGTGTTCGTTCGTTAAAGAAATTTAGTTGTTCACGAACAGTTCGTGAACATTGGTCTCCAACACAAACAAATAAAAACGAACATAAATGAACATTTAACTTGAAAATAAAAAAATTAAAACATTGTAACCTTAAAACATTGGACATAAGTACTTAAATACAGCCATCAAATGATAAATCAAAACACAAGAAAGCCATATAACGGTGAATCAAGTTTAACTAAGGGGCTGTTTGGTAGCCTCTGAATGGTCATTAAGAGGCTACCTCTTAATGGAACCATTAAGAATTTTATCAATGAAAATGTAGAAAAATGTGACATGTGATGATTTACCATTCAGAGGTTACCTCTTAACTATTCAGACTTGAGGCTACCTCTTATTCATTCAGAGGTTTTAAACCATTAAGAGGTAGCATCTGAATGGTCATTAAGAGGCTACCAAACAGCCCCTAACTTAAGACATAATCATCCTAAAAAATGTCTTGAACGTCCAACTTTTAGGTAACTTAGAAAACACAAGGTATCCAGTTTTCAACATGTTTAGATAAAAGGGTTATTATTTATTATTTTTTAATATAATCAAACAAACATGAATGAGCATAAACGAATGAACGTAACCGAACATATTACTGAACGTTCACGAACGTAGTCGAACGAATGAGACCTTTGTTCGTGTTCGTTCGCTAAGCTAACCGAACAAAATATTTTGTTCGTCTTCGTTCGTTAAGCTAATCAAACGAACATAAACAAACTTCCCGTCGAATGGTTCACGAACTGTTCGCTAAACGTTCAGTTCGTTTACATCCCTAGTTTTTAGTTTTTTTATCTATCTTATTTAGTGATTTATTTATTATTTTAGGCGTCAAACTCTGTTACATTTATAAAGTTACAACAAATGTTAAATTAGTTCCTTTTTATATTTAAATCGATATTATTTTTAAGAGTAAATTACAATTTTGGCCCCTGTGGTTATATCACTTTTACTATATTAGCCCAAAATAGTATTCTTTAACATCTGTGCCCCCATGGTCTCTATAACTAACTATTTTGGCCCCTGAGTCTAACTCAACCCCTTACCCTGGTTAATTATTTGTCACATGACAGACACATGATGGGCATATTTGTAATCCCCCCCCCCTTTACCAAATCAGTTAATCAGATGGTTAGAGATAATTCTAAGCTTTAATCCTCTAAGCAAATTCACTAACTTTTTAGCATAATTCATCAAGGGTTTGTTCAACTTATTTATAATGATTGTTGTTGTCACTACCAATGTTGAAGAAAGAGGGGTGTTTGGAAACAAGAAAATATAACAGAAGAAACATAACAATACAATTAACAAGCACAAGCATCAGAAGCAGTACAGTCAACAAGCACAAGCAATCGAATCAGTAAAACAAGCAATCGAAGCAGTACAGTCAACAAGCACAAGCAATCAGAGCAGGGGTGTTGTAACTCACAATATCAAAAACCCACTTCAATGTTGAGGGTTTTAATTGAAATTGATGGAGTAAAACAAAAACCCACTTCAAAGATGAGATTTTAATTGAAACTGATCGATTGTTTGAGAATCTTGAAAATAAAAAACCGACTTCAATGTTGAGGGTTTTGATCGAAACTGATTGATTGTGTGCGAATTAAACATGTAAAACAAAAACCCACTTCAAAGTTGGGGGTTTTAACTGAAATCGATGGATTGTTTTAGAATCTTGAAAAACAAAAACCCACTTCAATGCTGGAGGATTCAAGTGAAAAGGGTGCGAGTTATAAGAGGGTATGCAGAAAGATTAGAAGAAGGTGAAACCGAGTAATGTCTAGGGTTTTCGCAGGATATGCGGATCAAACCCACAGATCAAATTAGGGTTTGAGATGAACTCGTGAACAAGATGAATTGATAAAGTAATGTTTAGGGTTTTCTTTATATACTCAGTAAAAGAGGGGAGGTGAAATTACAAATATGTCCATCATGTGTCTGCCATGTAACAAATAATTAACGAGGGTAAGGGCTTGAGTTAGACTTAGGGGACAAAATAGTTAGTTATAGAGACCATGGGGACACAGATGTTAAAAAATCTTATTTTGGGCTAATATAGTAAAAGTGATATAACCATAGGGGTCAAAATCATAATTTACTCTATTTTTAATTATTTCTATTTTGATTTAAACTAATTTTTAACTGTTTAGCCTTTTAAAAAAGATTATTTATTTCTTTATCCGATTTTGTAACCTATTGAAACATGTGTAAATTATGACCAGAAATAAACATAATTGGAGGTGTAGGGACGCGATTCGTGGAGGAGAGTGATCGACGTTAGTATGTTCACGTGACTGTGACAAACACTTGGGGACCATGAACCACAATTCCATCACAAATTAATATGTGACGTCAAATCTAGGGTTGAGGAATTTAAGGCTATTATAATTTCTTCTTTTCTGATAAAAATAATTTACTTTAATAAAAAAACTAAGAGACTGTTTGTTTAGCTCTTTATGAGACTCTTAATGGTTCAGACTGTTTGTTTAATGAGCAGATGTCTGAATAGTTCAGACATTTGCTTCTGAATGGTTAAACACTATATTGAGTCTAAATGGTTAAGACCTCTAATCTGAATTGGTCAGATATTTGCCTCTGAACGGTTAAGTATTATACTAGCTCTTAATGGTTGAGAGTAGAGATCAGCAAATGGTACCCGGTACCGAATTTACCGAACCGGGTACATTTTCGCTACCGATTCGGTACCGACTTTTGACATTTTTGGTACTGGTTCGGTACCGGTATTTACCCTCAAATACCGGTACCGTACCAGTACCAAACCGGTACCGAACCGTACCGGGTATATTCGGTACCGGTACCCACTTTTGGGGATTTTCGGTACAGGTACTTTCGGTATCGGTCGGTACCGAGCTCATCCTTAGTTGAGACCTCTTACTGGTTCAACACTTAATGGTTCAGATTTTTTACTGATTCAGCACTTAACCATTAAGAAGTTGCCAAACAGCTGCTAGCTAAGTGTTGGTGCATGCGTCTGTCGACTTCGTCTTGTATCGAGTCTTGTATTAGAATGTTAGATCAGGGCACGTAATTCGAGAAAACACGTATTTTCGCTTGAAAGTGTATGGATGTAATTTCGAGCGAAATTAGATTCCGCTTGGAATTCTAATTTCGCTTGGAACGTCTTCAAGCGGAATCATGGGCCTATAAATAGGTGTTCAAGCGAGTTTAGTTAAAAGAGTTCCGGTCAGAGCAACAAAGTGCTGCCGAAGTGTCGTCTCGCTGTAAAACGTCATTATTTCAATAATACGACAGTTTAAAATGTATATCTAGCTGAATTGACCTCGATACGTCTGTTTCCGCCTTTCGTATTGAGTAAAACTCTTCTGATCGACTCGTTCGGGTCTGAAAACGATCCTACAAGTGGTATCAGAGTTCAGGAGGAAGAGTTCTTACCAATTCAGCTGAAAATTCTGATTTCTACACCTTGGTCAAAATGTTCTGATTTTTACACATCATACTCGGAATTGTGTTTTAACAAATCCTTGAGAAAATTAGACCTTAATTCGATCTAAAACAAGTAAAATCTATATTTCCGCTTGAAAAACAGCGAGAGAAAGATGACGTCAGCAGCATTTCAAACGGAATTAGTCCTTTATTCCGCTTGAAACCGGCATTCCGCTTGAAATATCATCTTGATTTCGCTTGAAACTTGCTATTTCGCTTCAAAGTGGTAATTCCGTTTGAGTGACTTCAAGCGAAATTAGTAATCTCGCTTGAACTTGATAATTTCGCTTCAGAGGGTATCTCGCTTGGAGGTGATTTTATTTGAACATACTGATTCCGCTTGAGTTTGTGATTCCGCTTGAAAACACTGTTTGACAATTTCTTGAAAACCGAAACATGGAAGAGGAATTCTACAACGCATTCGCTACTCCAGTTACCCCGATTACTCTTGCATAAAACACGATGTTGGAAAATGAAACGGGGACGATGCAAAAACCGCCTAAGCTCATGAACATCGAGGAGTATAAGGGTTGGGAAGGACGTTTTGAGAACTGGGTACAAGCAAATTATTTGGATGCTTGGGAATGTGTTGAAACGAAATACGTTAGACCAATGAATGATGACGCAGAGATTATTGCTATTAAAGATCTGAGTGCTGAAAATAGAAAGAAATACAAAGATGAGAAAATGATGATAAGTCTACTACAACAAGCTGTGAAGGAAGATATCTTGGTTCTTTTGCAACACAATGGAACTTCTTATTCGATTTGGAAAGCTTTAAAATCGAAGTTTCATGGAAGCCAAGAAATGGTCAAGAACAAAAAGTCGCTTTTAAAGAAAGAATTCGATCTATTCCGTGGTTTGAAAAATGAAAGTACAAAGCAAATCATTAAGAGATACTGCAATTTGCTAGCTAACATGAAGAGGTTGAGCATCGAGAAAGATAATGAGGAGTTGATTGAGAAGTTAGCTGATGCATTACCATATGAGACTTGGGGTACATATCTTATGATGTTAAGAAACAAGAAAGGTTTTAGCAATCTGACATTGAGCAAGTTCATTGAAAAGATTGAAGCTCAAGAAATGGAACAGAGAAAAGCTTTAAGAATGAAAGATTTTGACGGTGAACAAGACATTGGGCTTTATTACAAAGCAAGATTGAATGATAAAACCATCAACATGTCACCAAAGGTAGAGACTGCATTCAATGCAAATAATTCTTCAGGAGGTTCTTCCAAAGGATCAAACAGCAACACAAGTTTTTCATCATATCCATCATTTGATCCGAACATTTCAGCAACAAAGAAGGGCAAGAAGTTACAATGCAACATTGTACTAAATCTGGAGAATGATGATGATTATTCAGAAGAAGTTGCTAAGAGTCACATGTCTTTGTTAGGAACTGTGTTGGAATCATATGGTAGTTTTGTTGCAGGTCGGATCGGGAATCCAATGTTGACAAAAGAGGATTATGATCAAATAGATGCTGAAGAGATGGAGTTAATGGACATAAAGTGGTGTTTGGCAAGTGTGTTGAGACGAGCTGAGAAATTTAAGCAGATCACAGGAAGAGATGACTTACGTGAAGCTAATGTTTCTACTTTAGGTTTTGATAAATCTAAAGTCAATTGTTTTTGTTGCAGGGAAAAAGGACACTTCAAGAGGGAGTGTAAAAACCGCGAAGCAAGTGGAGCTCAAAATCCGTTCAACAACAACAATGATTACTACCGGAAGACCATTTATCATCAAGTTGCTCAACAACAACAAGAACCACAAGTGGCACATGGAAGAAAAGTGATTGAAGAATCTTCAAAGAGAGCTTGTATGGTGAATCAGGATGACAAAAAGCCAATGGAAGGTTTCAATTGGGACAAATATATCTCAACTGATAGTAAAGCATGCCTGATTAACCAAGATGATGAAAAGTTACCGGAAGGATTTAACTGGGAAGGTTTTAGTTGGGATGCTTATGATCCAAACAAAACTATAAATCACAAAGCTTATGTCGCTCTTGTTGAAGAAGATAGTGATGATGATCGTGAGTATTATGCTAGAAGATTGGCAGCTCATTTTAAAATGATGGAAGAGAGTGACAGTGATGATGAAAAATCTAAAAAGAAAAAGAAAAAGGTCAAAACACCAGTTAGTAGTGATGATGAAGAAGTACCAGTGATAAAGAAAAAGTTGGACATTCCAAAGTTCAAAGTTGATGCAGAAGCTAACGCTAAAAATGTTCCGGTGATTTTGTGAAAATTGTGAGATTATGAAAAAGAAAAACAGTGAACTGATTAACAACATAAACCAGTTGAAGGAGTCTTACGATGTTCTGAACAAAGCCATGGATCAATACAACCAAACAAGTGAAGAACAAACAACAGCAATGAAAACACTTCAAGGAGCTTTCATGATAAAGCAGAAAGTTGTGAACAACTACATTGAGAAGTGTGCTGTGCTAGAACATAAACTGGAAACACAAAGAATTGAATCTGAATGAGTTAATCGTTTGTTAAAAAGTTACTCATGTACTTCTTATGTCATTGACAGGATTTATCCAACTATTGAAGGCATGAAGGCTTTTGAAGATGATGAAATAACTGAAGAACATAAGGTTTCTAAAGAAAAGACTTCTAAAAAGAAGAAAGTAAAGAAGAAGGATACTAAAGTGAATGATTCTGGTAAGAAACAAGGTTTCAGTTACAATAAGTGTCCACCCCCGCTTGAAAATGGATATTCTCCAAGAAATCCAAATTCAGAAAGAGTCGAAAAGGCAAAAAATTTACAGTGGGAGTCGGAGTCTTCAGTTAATTTGCCAGAAAATATTGATGTGACGTTTACATCATCTGACACTGATCATGAGTCTGAGTTAATAAAGAAAGTAGTCGATCAGGTGTTGGATAAAGATGAATCCGAGGAGTCAAAGTCGGAGTCAAACTCAGAGTCTAAGTCTGGCAAGTCAAAGTCGGAGTCTATGTCAGAGTCAAAGTCTGAGTCCAGCATTCCGAATCAAACCAACAAACAGGGCAAAAGGGTTTACAATAAAGAATTCCTGTTATAAAAATCTAATTTGAATGACGAAAAATTCAAAGTTGCATATACATTGAATGATTCTGACAAATTATATTCTGATGAGGAGTTTCCAATAAGAGGTGTCAAACCTGACATGATCAAAAAGGTTTTCAAACTAACAGAA
The DNA here is from genome assembly GCA_030545235.1 of Helianthus tuberosus. NCBI lineage: Eukaryota > Viridiplantae > Streptophyta > Magnoliopsida > Asterales > Asteraceae > Helianthus > Helianthus tuberosus. Next base: position 45,071 of record JARYGA010031969.1, read on the forward strand.
ATTAATATTTCTGAAATAAAAGATGTAAATCTTAATGATAAACCTAAAAAGTACACCTCAAGAGTTCAACAAAGAGAAAACAAGAAAAAGGGTTACAGTTCTGGTTCTGGTTATAGAAAGAAACCAAACCATAACGGTAATTTCAAAAAGAAATGTCTTGGATTTATTCCACCAGATAATCATAAAAATGAAAAATATGTTCGTGATTTTAAATAAAAAATGATATTTGTTTCAGGTACAACTACTGAAGAAGAGAAAGAAAATCTGTTCAGAAAACAGTCGAACAGAGAATTCCTTGCGAAGAAGCAAGAAGTGATGAAGACTGCTGATCAGATGAAAGAAACGAGAACCTGTTTCCAATGCAACACTGTTGGACATATTGCTAAGAATTGTTCCATGGCAATACAATCAAAACAGGGAGTTTCTCGTAAACTGAAAGATAAAGAAGTTGAGTTTGAACCACCAATTGAGAGAACTAGACTTTTCAAAA
>JARYGA010031970.1:0-89951 GCA_030545235.1 Helianthus tuberosus
ACTAAGTTTTATCCCATTGGGTTTTCTTAGTAAGGTTTTTAATGAGGCAACATACATGATCCAGAAATATCAGGAGAAGACTATACACTGCACTCTTTTTCCCTTAGCTACGTTTTTGTCCCATTGGGTTTTCCTAGCAAGGTTTTTAACGAGGCAGTATTCCATAGTTAAACCCCAAAGTTGAAAATTGTCATCCAACTTGTATCGTATGGATTATTGATCAAGTGAATGGTGATAATATGTCTGAGGGGGAGTGTTATGAATTATTGTAAACAGACAAATATATCTCACATTCCAAATAGTAGTTTTATTGTATATATATGTATGAATATGATATCGATCATTTAGAAAAAAAGATATAGAAGAAAATTATTTGTAAACATTTTGCATTTTATTGAGCAAAATATCTAGCCAACTTTCATACAACCTGTTGAGGAGATGTGTTCATCTAAAGCAGGTGTTAGGGATGTGAATGAGCCCTTTGTTTGATCAGTTGTACACAAGAGTAGTTCTATTTTCAGAGTGGTTTTATAACAAATTACACTTTTTTCTGAGTAATTTTATCATTAAAACTTTCTTTTCTTTTTTATTTCTTAATACAATTTATGGCATGAATACGACACTGATTTAAAGTTTAAACATAAAATTTTTATTTGTTTTATAGTTGTATCTAAAGTAAAATATTTTTAGCTTCATAATATATTCGACATTCGACAATTTCGAATCCTGTAACGTCTATGATAAACAAATAGGAATAATTCAGATGATGGACGATCCATTTAAAGGTAACACAAGTTAACACGAAATCAATACAAATAACTTAGAATGCTTGCATTGCTTATACTTTAAACTTATCAAGAGATACAAAAGAATCATTTTAGACACATATGTTACTAGAGCCAGAGTCCTGACCCGAGCAGGAGTCCATTGGACTCGATATTTCAACACTTTCAACTATCGAGAACGTGTGTAAAAATAGCGTACATACACTAATTAAAACAAATAACATGTAGCAGCTAGCAAGAACAGCCCAAAAATGGATCTAATTACTCACTTGTTTATAGTCCGAAGTTGCACATTTGCACGAATTCCATTTCACTATCGACGTATTTAGTCCATAACTCTTTGAACTGGTTCATAGCGATATCGAGCCACGGTTTCATATTCCCGTTATAATGAATAACAGCAGCTTTTTTAATCTCATCCATGCTTATGCTCGGGTTGTATCCTAGTCCGAGAACATGCCATGATTTGTCTAGTGATTTCGTTGTTGAGTAGAATGTCATCAACCCCGGTGGTAACGTCCCGACTTTCCACAAACTCTGGTCTTCATTCTGATTCAAGATTCATAAAATATCAGTTTCTTGATGAGCTACTAATGACCAAAATCAAGCTCGACTTGTTAAAAGCTCGATTCACCGAGCTTTAGTCAAGCCAACCCAACCCACAACGGGCTCAAGCCCAAGCTTTCGTATAGTGAGCTCGATCAGGCTCACAAAGCTATTAGTTTTATGTATTTATAACGAATGAGCTGGGCTTAAGCCCGTAAAATTACTCACGAGTAGAGCTTGAGTAGTAGGACTCTTACGTTGAACAAGCCGGGCCCAAGCTCAAGTTCGTTTACAACCGTAAAAAGTTATGTGGGACTATTACAAATCTTGAAACAATCATATTTAGAAATGCATGAGCATGACGTTTAAACACAAATTTGATTCAAGAAAATGAACACTTTAAATTAGGGGTGTTCATAAACTGCTGAAACCGACAGAACCACCCAAACCGAAGCAAGTTGGCCGGTTTGACTGTTTGAGATCCAAACGGTTCGGTTTGCGCGATTTGGCGGGTTTAACGGTTTGAAACTTGGCACCGGGCGCCTGACTTATATTATTTATATATTTCTTTTCATTTTTGGAATATGTAGTTATGCATATGTATTATAAATTCATGATTTGAAAAAACTCATCGGTACCCAACCCAGCTTTTTTGTCAAAATCGGTCAAACCAAACCATGAACACCCTTTTTATGCAATGTTGAATTGATTAGAAGATCTTTTAAAAAGTAGCAACATATCGCATAAACATAGAAGACATACCAGATCCTGCCAGTAATGGTACTGATCGGTTAATCTTTCACGCCTCCACGCATCAAGATCAAAAATATTCATGCCAAAAGCCCACGCACAAGCTTTGGGATTAAACTTATCCTTGATCAAGGGGTGTGAAAAATTCAAATAATGAGCATAACGATGAAACGACCCAAAACACGTCTCAACCGCTCCGTTAACCTTGTTGTCCAAGTCAACTTTCCACAACGCAGTCAAATCTTTCTGAACAACAACATCATCATCTAAAAACAATATCCGATGTAGCTTTGGATACATTTCAGGCAAGTAAAACTTAAGATGATTCAACATCGACAAATGTTTTGTGTTCGTGTTCCCGGATGCTTTCATGTTTTTCTCATCTTGTGTTTCGTTATCCGCCTTGTTGTCCAAGTAAACCTTTTGTAAATTTGCAGACTCGAGTTGTCTGAGTACCGGAACGTATGAAGAATTCAAGAACGTGAACTCTTCAACCGCTTTCACCTCAACGTGAGCCCCACCTTTAACTGGTCTAATTTTGAACCATACTTTCATTGCGGCAAGATTCATCTTATCGGTAACGATGTGAAAAACATGTTTCCATGGTTCTTCGGCATTTTTCACAGCCGAGTTCACCACAACCGAAACCGCAATCACGTTATCGGAAAATATAGCGTAATGGTACAACAATGGGTCCTCAAATTCAGATTTCGGTTTCTCATCTCTATACTTTTCGGGATTTGCAATCCGCTCTCCCATTAACCGCATCGCAAGACAATGCAAGCTTTTCGGGGTCGATCTAGCAGCGATTAAGCTAGCAAACGCACCGTTCTTCTTGGCTTTGACTAGCAACTCGTTAACCGCAAAGATTGTGTCTTTTAACTTCTGAATTTTCAGCTGATTGTCGTAAGATTCCTTATTTTCGGCAATCATTAATCTAGCAACCTTAATCTTGTCCTTAACCTCTTTTTCAAATTGTCTCAAGATTTCCTCATCTACGGGCTCGTCTGACGCGAACAATGCAGTTCGATACGTCGGTTTTAAGCCCAAATCTGAAAAGTTCTGTGCCATGTCATCAAACATCTTAAGCTGCTTTGATATCTCAAGCTTGAGCTTTCTTGCGTAAGAAGCATATGCGTTCACAAGCATGATATGATCACTTGCTTGCTTATGTATCAATTCCAGCCTCGTCTTCAGTGGATCCGATTTCAAAGCAAGAAATGTTCTGTGCATATATGCTCTCCCAGTTGTTTCAATTTCCTGTTAATAAGAAATTGAAAATCATTCTTATGATACCTTACATCTTAAGGAACTCAAAAAGTGTTTGATCATTATACAGTGGTAAGTGAAAGTATTCAAAAGAACTGAAAAATTATATTGGTGAATAATATTTATGTGTCTTGAATAACTATAATCAGACACCGACACTGAATTTAAAACCGGAACAAAACTCAAACCAAGCAGAAGAATTATCCGAAGCTTGGTTTTAAAATGCGCGCATGATGCGCGCATAATGCGTGATGCGCACATTGCGGTGGAAACAGCGCATCAGGTGTAACGATGCGAACAGATTACGTGATGCGGCGGTGATGCGGTGATATCGCATGATGCGAAGCATTGCAATATGCGGTCTGATGCGTGCAACATGTAGAATGAAGGGGGTTTTTATTTTGGCTTTCGAAGGAAAATGAAGAGTCACCTTTTTTTATTTTTTTTTATTTTACACAGCTGGAAATATACACAAAAGATAACTTTTCTAAAAAGTAAGCCTTGGAAATTGGAGTTTTGACTTCTGAAAAGACTAAGTATGTTTTATTAATGTTTTGTTATTTTAAAGACTAAGTATGTTTATTAATGTTTTGTTATTTTAAAGACTAAGTATGTTTTATAAGTTTGTTATAAGTAGTTTTTATATGTATGATTATTTTATGGTACTTTTATACTAAGAGACGTCCAGTATACGTGATGCGTGCGCATCACGCATTGCGCATCACGCATCGGATTTTTGGACCAAAACGCATCAGAGCGCATTACGCAATTTAAAACCAAGATCCGAAGAAAGAGAGAATACATAAGAACCGAAAACTGTATTGGTGAATAACATTTCTGTGTCATGCCTAAAACCTTAAATAACTAACTAACTAACTCAAATAATAATAACTATAATAGATAATAAACTCAGCTAACAGTAAAAAGATGCTCCGATATTTAAATTTCATTACTAAAACCGGAACTAAAATCGATTTTGCAACGAAGTAACTTATGATTTTAATCTTTTCTGGAAGAATCGAGCATCAATGGTACATAACTGGTCCTAATTTGCCACCAAAAGCTCCAAAACTACTATAACAGATAATAAACTCCGTTAACAGTAAGGATGCTCAGATATCTCAATTTCATTACTAGAACTGTAACTAAAACTGATATTGCAACGAAATTAATTTATAAACGTAATGTTTTCTGGAAGAATCGAGCTTCAAATCGTACATAGCTAAACCTAATTTGCCACCAAAAGCTCCAAAACTAACTACACAGTACACACTACATCACTTTCAAATCGAGAAATCTAACCTAACTCGGGATCTCATCTACTCAACAAAATCACACAGCATACATCAAATTACAAACTAATTACATCAAAACTAACTACACACTATATCAATTTCAAATCGAGAAACCTAACCTAACTCCGATCTCACCTACTCAACAAAATCACACAACATACATCATACTGCAAACTAATTACATCAAAACTAACTACACTACACACTGCATCAATTTCAAATTGAGAAACCTAAACCTCATCAGATGTCATCTACTCAACAAAATCACACAAAATTACAAAGTGGAATAGCAATAATAAGACATAAACAGTAAAAGCATAAGGAAGACTTACAGAAGTATCATCAGACAAATGTGCAGGATGCGAGGAGAAGAGTACGGAAGCAGTTGCGAAGAAGAGAAGAGTAAACATAGCGGAGACGAAGATCCGGTAAGAGAAGAAGCTGCGTAGGGCGGAGGAAAACGGCGATCCGCCAGCGCCTCTGCCGGCACGTGCTACGACCGCCATTGCAGCACTAGCTGGATCTAACTAACTAAGTGATTGATTTAGCAGAGCAGAGCAGTTCAGTGTGTAAAATGGATCCAGAATGTTAGGGGTTTTGGTACAAGTGTTGTTTGAGAGTGTGTGAAATGAATGAGATTGGTGGGATCTGATCTGAAAAGCGGGTTGAATTTTGGGGAAGAACGTCATGGGCTCCACATCCCGCGTCGGTGCTTTATTTTTTCCTTTTTTTAATTAATTTTTGAGTTAAATGTTATTTTAGTCCCTGTATTTGGGTTATTTCGACAGTTTAGTCCAAATGTTTTATTTTTCGTCTATGGGTCCAAAAAGGTTTTACCATTGCCATTTTAGTCTAGTGGGTTAACTTTATCTATTTTTTATGTTAACGAGAATGGCAATTCGGTCATTTTATATGTAATTCTTTTAACTAGAAGAGCAATTCGGTCATATAAAATGACCGAATTGTCGTTCTCGTTAACAGAAAAAATGGATGAAGCTAACCCAATGGACTAAAATGGCAATGGTGAAGCTTTTTTGGACCCACAGACGAAAAATAAAACATTTGGACTAAACTAGCAAAATTGCCCAAACCACAAGGACTAAAATGACAGTTAACTCTTAATTTTATTTACTTACTTTCAATGTTGTAGACAAGTTGAGTAACTACATCGGTGTTCAAAATTTCCGTATTCAAAACCTAATCCAAGATATCCGAAAATCTGTATCTAAAATATCCGAATTTTCGGATTCAGACGTGCGTTTCTAAAATTTTTGATAATCGGATTATTCAATATCCGAAAACTAGTATTTTTTGAAATATATATAGTGTATAGGCACTATGTTTAGTTTGAAATATAGTAAAAAATAGTAAATAATTGGATTCGAATATGGATTTATAAAAGTTCGTTGTTTTTAACTTTGAAAAAATAATGATAAAGATATAAAAATGTATTATTTAATTGATAAAAAAAGATAAAATGTAGTGATTTTTAGTGAAATTATGGAAGTGAAGATACAGGAAGGAATGTGAATGCTCTAAGGCTTTGTGTGGTGTAACACCTCGTAAAATCACGTCCAATGATGTATTGACACGTGTAATAAACCCTAATAAAGTCAAACATTGAATTTAAGGGACTAATTTTTTCAAAAAATCGAAAACTTTGATTATGAAAGGACTGGAAGTGATAGCATACCTAAAATAAGTTTCTAAATAATCTCTTACGATGTTTATATTCACAAATGAGCCACTTGATGATTAAGTGTAGCCGTTTGCGTAATTAATTGAAAGTTTGCGCGATGAAGTGTTAAAAGCGTCAACATGTTAATTCTTACCTCTGAGTGACCTTTTAACAAATCGGGAGCTTCATGATATTTGATTATACTCTCGGGAATGCCAAGTAATGGCCGTCTAAGGTTTTTATGCCTATAAGTAAAGTTACGCGCAACTTTGCAAGTTAGAGGGACTAAAAGTGTCAATATGTTTAATTATACCTCTGAATGACCTTTTAGCGAACCCGAAGCATCGTGATGTTTAATAATACATTCAAGAATGTCTAATATGGATTAGATGAGGCTTCAATGCTATTAAATGATGAGATGCGCAAGTTTGCGCAATAGAGGGACCTAAAGCGTCAACTTTCGAATCTACGCCTTTCGGTGACCATCTAAGCGAACGAGAGCGTAGTAATATTTAAGTATATGCTTGGGAATGATCAATATGAGCCATGGAAGGCTTGGATATCATTAAATGGCATTTCGCGCTACTTTGCGCAATTAAGGGACTAATTGCGTCAAACTGCAAAAGTATGTCAATTCGTAGGATATCGGACCTTCTGGAATATGGCCATGAGTTAAAAATACCCTATTTATTATTTATATAGCTTATATATAGGCTTGGAGGTGTTTGGTGCGCAAAAATAAACTTTTAAGTAATACATGGACTAAAAGTGTCAAAAAGTGCACAAGTTTGCATTTTGACGCATATCTTGCATTCTGAATATATCCGGACACCCAAAAATTTATGTAAGCACTAAAATATTTTATTTTAGTGTTTGGATTGATAAAATTTCATTCATCGCGTAGTTTGGATCGTTTTTCGCTTCCGTCCGTGTTTCGTCGTAATTAGACGAACAACGTGACCGTACGGCAAAACGAACTGACATCCGACATGTTTTTGAGCATGTTTCATGTCCCCTATATTTAGGCATCATGTTAGAGCCTTGAAATGAGGTTAACAGGCCTTAGATGTGTCAGAAACACATTATTATGCAAGCAGGGACCAAAACTGCACTTTTGAAAGTTTGTTTGAGCTGTGCAGGCCGTAGGCTACGCCCCCTGCAGCGTAGCTGTGACAACCCTCACTAAACCAGGTATCCGTACGACTTAATTAATAATTAATTACTGCTTAATTACTGTGCTTGCTTGAACTTGTGAATAAACTGCTACTTGAATACTGATACATGTACTTACTTGCATCATACTTTACTTACCGTCACTACATTATTTACATGCTGAACCTTAGTGACAAACATGATGCACAAAAGCACAGTAGCACAATAAACGGATAACCTATTGAACATGCTGATAAAGCCAGCATCAGGCAAACACTGCCTCTAAGGCCTGTATGAGCCAGAAATATTTTGCTACACTAGTGGTGAGTGTAGGGATACAAGGGTTGTAGAACTGCGTCTCTAGGAATAAGTTACAATGACTGGATGTGCCTAAAACGTACTCTAAGTACAAAAACTCAGCACTTTACACAAAAATTCAGCTTTTAGCTAACTAATAAAGTGCCAAAACATGAGAAAAATATTACTAGACACTTTCCAAAGTGTCAGAAATAAGTTGTGTCACTAAAAAGGGTATTAACGACACTTTAAAGCTTTGTTAAGCACTTTAACGGATTACTATCCAACCGAACAACCGGACTATACCCGAAACATGAAAATATTGTTATTTTCATTATTTATCTTTTTCTGAGCCAGTTAGGGTCCCTGAACACCCTAACACCCATTGTAACGCGTGACACACAACTAACCAGGTTAAGCACTTAACTACTTTACTTAACCTAACTATTAACCTAACTACTAGTTAGAATCGAACCAAGGACCCCCCCCCCTCTCTAACCGTCCCCAACTAGGGGGGACATACCTTGTACCCTTGTGATTATTATAATCAACTTTGCTTAGTATCTAGAAGACATAGCATCCATTGGGTAATTACCATATGATTTGCCTATAAGTATAAGCTTAAACACATGAGATCATTCATCACATTTCTCAACTCAAACACACTCTCTCCCTCCCTACTAACTCTCGGCCGAACACCCCTCCTTCAACCATCCATCTTCGAGTTTTGATCTTGCAAGTTCCAAGCTCTACAAGTGTTAAGGGTCGCATATTAGGAAGCTTGGTGCAATCGGAAGGCGAAGGACCTCTTTATCTTGCTTTTATCCACGCGTTTTTCGCATAGATTCTTCCCTAGCCTCGAGCTAGTGGTATGTTGCTTAAATCACCTTCTTGAACTAGCTTAAAGTGGTTAAAACGATTTGAAACGGTTAAAACTCGTTAACATACAAGATGATACATAAAAGTCTACTTAAAACACTAAAAATGGTGGTTAATAGCTTATAAGTTGTGTAAATGTTGTAGTATTTGATTTGTGTGATTATTTGGACCCGATCTATGTTGTGGTAGCTCGGATCATCATTTAACCCGGTTTAGTCATGATCTTGGATTATGACATAAAGCTTGTCTAAGTGTAACAAGGGTTAGAAGATGAAACTCTACCACACTCGAATCATGAACTTGTGTAAAAGTGTTTTAGTTTGTACAATAATGTTTAAAACTAGTAGATCTACGTATCTACAGGTGGTATTTTTAAAGGACCAAGTGTCTAGAAATCATGTTTTTCTAAAGACGGATCTTACACTGACAAGAATGGTTTTTAGAACACCCAAGTGTGTAAACACTTGTGTAACACAAAGTTTCGACAAAATAACTATTTTTGAAAAAGATGACGAGAAGTTGTAAAGACGGAACTTCCATAAAAACGAGGTTTTTACAAAATCGGATTGATTTATATAAAGATCCACTAAAAGTAATGGGATTTACTTCATAGTTTGAATAAATCACAAGTTCATGAAATTTATGCGATTTATATACATATTTTGACTAGTTTGTGATTTGAACATGGTTTTGATTGAATAAGAAGATTGTTGGTTTGATTTATAAAAGAAAATGATACGCTTGAAAGCGTGGCCACCTCCAGTTACAGAGGAAACTCTGGCGAAATTTTTCTAAAACCTAACACTTAGAAATATTTTCACTATAAGTGTTAGAAATACATTTTGACTTGTTTTCAAAATATAAGTTTCGCCACGACTTATTTACAAAATACCAGAGGTGGGATTTTCACAAAATAAAACGTGATACATAAATATATTTAGTATGTATTTATCACAACATCACTTGTATAAGTGTTTATGATTATTTTGTGAACTACGTAAATATTATTTTTAGAGTAAAAATAATATTACTAAGTATTATTTTGGGAAAATCACATGTATTAAAATATAATATTTTTGAGAAGAATATTTATATTTTGGGAGTTAGAAATAAAATATATTAAGTGAGACTTAATAGTGTAATCCAAATTATATGAACGCACATGTATTAAATCCCCCATCCTTGGGAAGGAAAATGACTACCAAGTATACGGAATGTAAACACGAAATAGTTGCCTAACTATTTCCCAAAAACTTAAACCATAAAGCTAAGGCACGGCCATCCGTCTAATAGAGTTAGCACGTGTAGGTCGTCATACAGCTGATTGATTTGGAGGCATACTTGGTAGAGACGCACCACTGTGAGTTCATGTCCCCCTTTTCTCTAACTGTTTTCAGTTTTCTTAACTGCGGGGGTGAAATACATGTTACTTTGATTACAAGTACTTTATACACGGTATGGTTAGCGTAAGGAGGTTTACTACTTAGATCATGTGAGTGGGTAGGAGCAATATGAGGCCATTAGTCCTCATAACGGGACCGAGGGACAGGAGCGGTAGATCTATCTGGGTGTAGCGAGCCCAGCCCCAGGCCAAACTAGAAACGGACCTTGGGGTGACTTTGTCCACATACTAATGCCGTGGCGAAATCTGCTAGGTTTGAGTCTCCCTATTTGCACTTCACATATATCAGTGGCCTTGCAAACCATTGGTGATCTCAATTCCCTTATTTGCTACATACCAAGACTATTTTTATACTCACAAAGGTTTACTTACTCACTTACACATGAACTCGCTCAACATTATTGTTGATTTTTCAACTTACATGTATTTCAGGAAATTAAAGATCTGGCGCGGTATGTTATGTTTTCCCGCCGCATAAGGGTTCCGAGGTCATCCGGGTTTAGGAAATGTGACTTTTTCCTGGACGAGTCACAAATCTTAAACTGCGTTTATTTCATGTTGATGTTTATGTTTTTCAAGACAATGTTTTATGTTATGAGGTTGTAAGTCCCTAAGACAATGTTATGTTACTCTGGTTTTAAAACTTAATCAAATGGATGATCTTGCATGATTTTATTTCATATAGCTTTGTTATGGTTAAGCTATGGTATTAAGAAGTCACACCAAATTAACCACGCTTCCGCAAAGACAAGGTGTGACAGCTTGGTATCAGAGCTCTGATCATAGCGAACTAGGATTCCTTCTCGAGTCTAGACTATGATCACTAGGGCTCTCACGAAAACATTTTTCTGCATACCACTTAAGTCCAGATCCAACACTTTTTACAAACAAATGTTGAGCACATTTTATTCATTATTTTTAGGCTCAGTCCGGAAAGGCTGAGGCTCGGTCTTGGAGGCCGAGGCTCGGTCTAAGAGATCGAGGTAGTTGGCTAGTTGGACTAGGAAGAGTAGGCTCAGTCTTGGAAGCTGAGGCTTGGTCTTAGAGACCGAGGCTCGATCTAAGAAATCGAGGTAGATGGCTAGTAAGACTAGGAAGAGTAGGCTCAGTCTTGGAGGCTGAGGCTCGGTCTTAGAGGCCGAGGCTCGATCTAAGAGGTCGAGGTAGATGATAGAGCAGTCTTAGAGACTGGGAAGAATTTGGCTAGTGGGACTAGGAGAATTATTTGATTGACTAACATGTTTATATGATTATATGATTGATTATTATACGTATATGCGTTTGTGTTACAAACGTCATGCTTTCATCATGTACTAGAAAGATGGACACTACGAATCCCATGGCCATAGTATCAGACGACATAGTTTCATCGAAGCACGAGGTGTACATTTCCGATACTACCGGCACAGACAATGACGACTTTCATCCCTTTTGCGCTGCCTGAAGTCGTAGCAGAGCCTACTGATGGCCATCTTGTTGGGAATTTGCCCCTTTGCCGCTTATCCTGTTGTTGATATGCCCCCCCCCCCCGACGTGGCCTCTGACGACGATAACGATCTACTAGAGGAGGACCCATTCGAGGGCAGGGCCCTATTACTGCTGGTATTAGACTACTGCATGCGGACGCTCCTGTAGGGGAAACTCATGTCCATTCCCCTATCCCAGACTCATTTGAGTTTCTGACATCCGCATCTTCGCACATACAGGGAATGCAGCACCACTCACACGACGCCGACCCTGATATGGCATCATCAGCTGCACCGGTTCCCGCCCACAGCTTTGAGTTTGATCACGATATTGAGGTTGATCCTGCCTTGCCACCTGGTTCTGATCCAGACCATGGCCTTGAGTTCATACGCTTAGACCAGCCCTTGGAGGATCCTGTAACCCCCTGTGTTTGTTGATCCAGCTGATCTTGAGATGGAGTCTTTGATCCGGAGCCAGCCATGGCCCCTGAGCCAGGCGTTGCTCCTGACCCCGCATTGGAGCATGACCCTATTCATGCCGATGCACCTGCTGTTGCTCCTTGATTGATCATCTGCTTGGACGAGAGAAAATTTGGGGTAACTGTGCAAGACAATTTATTATTACGGGGGCCCACGTAATAACGACTTGTAGTGCACAGAAATCCTGGTGGACTCTGCGGGTCAAGCTAATGAAAACCAATGTAGCAGGAAATATCTAAAACACAAATGACCAAGGCGAGGCAATGTAGCCTCGAGTTCATTCTATTACAAGCAACAAGCCAAATTGGCAAGCCTATGTGAAGGCTCAGAAAATTACTTCCCCACTCATACATTGAGTATATTTGCGTGTGAAATTGGGTGATTACATGATGGCTTATGTTGCTATATATACCTCATAGACAATTGAAACGTTGTCTAACCCGCTTCACACCACTTCGACAAAAGGGAATGTCACCCAGACGTGACACAAACACCAGTACGTTGCCAAGGACAGAAGCCGAGCTGCAAGAACGCATCTCACAGATAAATGCACGACATGAAGCCCTCCGCTCTAAGTACAACGATGGCATTACTGGAGATAACCCTCCAACTGGCTGCACCTATAAACAGTTCCTGAACTGCAAGCCTTTGAACTTTGACGGAACAGGAGGCGCCGTTGCATTTGTTCGTTGGTCCAAAAAGACCAACTCCATACCAAGAATGAGTGACTGTTCGTCCCAACAGAGTGTTACCTACATCCCGGGGTTATTTCTAGATAACTCACTCTCATGGTGAAACCTTCAGTCTCAGACCCTTGGCACAGACGCTGCTTATGCACTGAGCTGGGACGAGCTCAAGGAAACGATTGAGAAGAAATGTTGTTTTAGTACTGGAATTTAGAAGCTTGAGGTGGAGTTCTGGAATTGAAAATGGACGGACCAAAGATTCCTGAATACGTCCAGCAATCTCACGACTTGTCTAGGGTCGCCCCCTACTTAGTCAAACCGGAGTTCAAAAGGATTGAACGATTCATTTGGACACTTGCACCCCAGATCAGGGGTATGGTTACTACCTCGAAGCCCTCAACCATTGCAGAGGCTATCAATATGGGTGATTTATTTATAACATGAGATGTTATGTGATTGATAACATAAGATGTTATGTGTTGATATTGTTGTATACTTACGTACACTCTACTTACTATGACCTAACCTACGTGAAACATCTTTTAGAAGATGCCACCAAGACGCGAAATGCACATGCCCACCTCAGAGGCGGAACTTCAAGAGATAATTGCTGCAGCTATAGCACTGCACGAGGCCCTACGCTCCGAACCTAGCAGAGGAACCTCAGAAAATAACGGTTGTTCCTACTGGCACTTCCTCAACCACAAGCCTCCGAAGTTCGACGGCACTGGAGGTGCCATAGCTTTTGTGAAATGGATCGAAAGTATGGATTCCATCTTTCAAGTGAGCAGTTGTACGCCGGAACAACAAGTCCTATACGTTTCTGAGCTGTTTCTAAATGAAGCCCGATTATGGTGGAATCTTCAGACCCATATAAAGGGTGCTACTGCAGCATATGCATTAACCTGGGGTGAACTGAAAGGAATGATGCATAAGAAGTATTGCCCCCAAACGGAAACCCAGAAGTGGGAAGATGAACTTCGGAGCCTGATGATGGAAGGTCCGAAGGTGTTGGAGTACGTGCAAAGACTTCATGATTTGTCACGAGTTGTTCCGTACCTGGTGAAACCAGAATTAAAGAAATTGGAACAATTCATTTGGGAACTGGCGCCTCAATTCTTGAGCTTGATGACAACATCACCGCCACCAACAACTGATGTTGCAAGTAAGATAGGTTTGGCACTCGCTACGGAGGCAATTAGACTAGAAGAACTTGCGAACCCCGACAGGAAGGAGGAGACTCAGGTGGAGATGTCCGGAAAGAACAAAAGGAAGCTCATCGAAGATACCCAAACGAATAATGATAAACAAAGATCTATTCGAGGTTGTTTCGACTGCGGGGACAAAGGGCATTTCAAGAAAGACTGCCCTAATAACAAACAGGCCAATGATAAGATTTACTTAGAAACTAAACCAAGACGTGCTGGGTGCAAGTATCACCATGATTGTGGATGTCGGAAGCCTAGGTACGGGGGGAAAGGACACAACAAGGATGGTTGTGGGAGGAAGAGTCCCAGACAAGGAGAAAACAGTAACAACGTTCAAGGTGGAAATGGGAAAGGAAATGGCCGAGTGTCAGGATGCTTCCATTGTGGGGATGTTGGACATCTTAAGAGGGAATGCACGAAGTTGAAACAAGACCGTGAAAGGACATCCAACATCGGAGCTGGTGTAGCATGCCAGGATCCAGGCATGACTACTGGTACGTTCCCTATCAACCAAAAACTTTTGCATCTATTTTGTTTGATACTGGCACCGATTATAGCCTCGTATCGTTAGAATTTAAGAATATGCTTGGTTTAGCCGCTAATAACTTAGATATTCCCTACTCAATCGAATTGGCCAATGGGAAGTTAGTAGAAGCCAATGAAGTTATCAGAGGCTGTGTGATCGAATTGGGAGAACGTGAGTTTGCTTTGGATCTACTACCAGTCCAGTTGGGAAGCTTCGACGTGGTGGTAGGAATGGATTGGTTATCAGGCAACAAGGCTGAGATAGTTTGTCACGAAAAGGTCGTTCGTATCCCAACCGAATATGGCGAAACAATTGTGGTTCACGGAGAGAAGCGTGATACGCCGTTAAGAATTATCAGCTGCCTGAAAGCGCGAAGGTGTTTGCAAAAGGGATGTGTTGCATTCCTGGCACACATTGTGGATAAGAAGGCTGCTGAGCCAAGAATCGAAGACATCCCTGTCGTGAGGGAATATCCAGAAGTCTTCCCAGAAGACTTACCTGGACTGCCACCTCAGAGGCAAGTAGAGTTTCACATTGACTTAGTTCCAGGCGCCGCGCCTATGGCTAAGGCACCGTATAGACTTGCTCCGTCTGAGATGCAGGAACTGTCGACACAACTTCAAGAGTTGTTAGACAAGGGATTTATCCGACCAAGCTTCTCGCCTTGGGGAGCTCCGGTCCTGTTTGTCAAGAAGAAGGACGGTAGTTTTCGTATGTGCATCGACTACCGGGAGCTGAACAAGCTGACGATCAAGAATAGATATCCTCTGCCAAGAATTGATGATCTATTCGATCAACTGCAAGGTTCAAGCTTTTATTCAAAGATCGATCTTCGATCTGGATACCATCAGTTAAGGATACAAGAGGAGAGTATCCCGAAGACGGCTTCAGAACTCGTTATGGACACTACGAGTTCCTCGTTATGCCGTTTGGTTTGACAAACGCACCTGCAGTCTTTATGGACTTGATGAATAGAGTTTGCAAGCCGTACTTGGACAAGTTCGTGATTGTGTTTATCGATGATATCTTGATTTATTCAAGAACTAAGGCTGAGCACGAACAACATCTAAGAGCTATTTTGGAGTTGCTGAAGAAGGAACAGCTGTATGCCAAATTCTCCAAGTGTGAATTTTGGCTACGTGAAGTCCAATTCCTTGGGCACGTGGTGAATGGAGATGGAATCCACGTGGATCCAACCAAGATCGAAGCGATCAAGAATTGGGAAACGCCAAAGACGCCAACCGAGATTCGACAATTCTTGGGTTTGGCTGGCTACTATCGAAGGTTCATTGAGGATTTTTCGAAGATCGCTCAACCATTGACGCTCCTCACGCAGAAAGATAAGAAGTTTGATTGGGAAATCAAACAGGAGGAAGCATTCCAGATACTGAAGGATAAGCTCTGCAATGCGCCAATCTTAGCACTACCGGAAGGTACAGATGATTTTGTGGTATACTGTGACGCTTCGCGTCAAGGATTGGGTTGTGTGTTGATGCAACGCCAAAAGGTTATTGCTTACGCATCGCGTCAACTGAAAGTGCACGAGAAGAACTATACCACACATGATTTGGAGCTAGGCGCAGTGGTATTTGCATTAAAGATCTGGAGACACTACCTTTATGGTACAAAGTGTATAATCTTTACAGATCACAAGAGCCTACAGCACATATTCAACCAGAAGGAGCTGAATATGAGGCAGAGACGATGGGTTGAGTTGCTGAACGATTACGGCTGCGAGATAAAGTATCATCCAGGGAAGGCGAATGTAGTCACCGATGCCCTAAGTCGAAAGGAGAGGATCAAACCCATAAGGGTTAGAGCTTTAGAAATGATTATCCGAACCAATCTTTCCTTGCGCATTCGTGCCGCGCAAAAAGAAGCTCTCAAGGAAGGAAACCTTGAAGAAGAATATCTCCGTGGGATGGAGAAGCTACTGGTACCAAACGAGGAAGGAACGTTATGTTTTGAGAAAAGGATTTGGGTTCCTTTGTTTGGAGGTTTAAGGAAGGTTATTTTCGATGAAGCTCACAAGTCGCGGTACTCTATCCATCCAGGAGCGGATAAGATGTACCAAGATCTCAAGGATTACTATTGGTGGCCTAGGATGAAAGGCGATGTTGCTGTTTATCTGAGCAAATGTTTAACATGCGCTAAGATTAAAGCCGAATACCAGAAGCCTTCAGGACTTCTGCAACAACCTGAGATTCCCAAGTGGAAATGGGAACAAATCTCCATGGATTTTATTACGAAGCTGCCAAGAACGCCGAGAGGCCATGACACTATTTGGGTAATAGTGGACCGATTAACGAAGTCAGCACACTTCTTACCTATCAGAGAGAAGGATAATACTAGCAAGTTGGCCGAAATATACATGAGAGAGATCGTCGCACGTCATGGAGTGCCTCTCTCGATCATCTCTGATAGAGACGGAAGGTTTGTGTCAAGGATATGGCAATCCTTCCAAGAAGCCTTTGGCTCACAATTGAATCTGAGCATTGCGTTTCATCCGCAAACTGACGGTCAAAGCGAGCGAACGATACAGACTTTGGAAGACATGCTGAGAGCGTGTGTTATGGATTTGGGCGGTAGCTGGGATAAGCATTTGCCTTTGGTCGAATTTTCCTACAACAACAGCTACCACACCAGTATTGGTGTCGCACCATTTGAAGCCCTTTACGGACGCAAGTGCCGATCACCCCTATGCTGGGCTGACACAGGTGATAGGCAGCTTGCTGGTCCCGAAATCGTCCAAGAGACGACAGACAAGATTGCGCAGATTCTAAAACGCATCGAAGCAGCTCGCCACAGACAGAAGGCCTATGCGGATCCAAACCGGAAACATGTGGAATTCCAAGTTGGAGAGATGGTGTTATTGAAAGTCTCACCCTGGAAGGGTGTGGCACGCTTCGGAAAGCGTGGGAAATTAAATCCGCGCTACATTGGTCCTTTCAGAATTCTGGAAAAAAAATAGGACTAGTAGCATACAAGTTGGACCTACCTGCTGAACTCCATTCAGTCCATGATACATTTCATGTATCCAATCTGAAGAAAAGTCCAACTCAAGATAACATTGCCATTCCCATCGACGAGATCCATGTTGACGACACGCTCCATTTCGTTGAAGAACCGGTGGAGGTTACGGATTGGAAAGTAAACAAGACCCGCCGGAGCAGTGTCAAGCTCGTCAAAGTTCATTGGAATGCCAGACACGGTCCTGAGTACACCTGGGAGCGTGAGGACCGGATGAAAGAGAAATACCCCCACCTATTTCCTAAGAACCCTGCATCTACTAGCAGAACTTAAAATTTCGGGACGAAATTTTTCTAACGGGGGGAGAATGTGACAACCCTCACTAAACCAGGTATCCGTACGACTTAATTAATAATTAATTACTGCTTAATTACTGTGCTTGCTTGAACTTGTGAATAAACTGCTACTTGAATACTGATACATGTACTTACTTGCATCATACTTTACTTACCGTCACTACATTATTTACATGCTGAACCTTAGTGACAAACATGATGCACAAAAGCACAGTAGCACAATAAACGGATAACCTATTGAACATGCTGATAAAGCCAGCATCAGGCAAACACTGCCTCTAAGGCCTGTATGAGCCAGAAATATTTTGCTACACTAGTGGTGAGTGTAGGGATACAAGGGTTGTAGAACTGCGTCTCTAGGAATAAGTTACAATGACTGGATGTGCCTAAAACGTATTCTAAGTACAAAAACTCAGCACTTTACACAAAAATTCAGCTTTTAGCTAACTAATAAAGTGCCAAAACATGAGAAAAATATTACTAGACACTTTCCAAAGTGTCAGAAATAAGTTGTGTCACTAAAAAGGGTATTAACGACACTTTAAAGCTTTGTTAAGCACTTTAACGGATTACTATCCAACCGAACAACCGGACTATACCCGAAACATGAAAATATTGTTATTTTCATTATTTATCTTTTTCTGAGCCAGTTAGGGTCCCTGAACACCCTAACACCCATTGTAACGTGTGACACACAACTAACCAGGTTAAGCACTTAACTACTTTACTTAACCTAACTATTAACCTAACTACTAGTTAGAATCGAACCAAGGACCCCCCCCCCCCCCTCTAACCGTCCCCAACTAGGGGGGACATACCTTGTACCCTTGTGATTATTATAATCAACTTTGCTTAGTATCTAGAAGACATAGCATCCATTGGGTAATTACCATATGATTTGCCTATAAGTATAAGCTTAAACACATGAGATCATTCATCACATTTCTCAACTCAAACACACTCTCTCCCTCCCTACTAACTCTCGGCCGAACACCCCTCCTTCAACCATCCATCTTCGAGTTTTGATCTTGCAAGTTCCAAGCTCTACAAGTGTTAAGGGTCGCATATTAGGAAGCTTGGTGCAATCGGAAGGCGAAGGACCTCTTTATCTTGCTTTTATCCACGCGTTTTTCGCATAGATTCTTCCCTAGCCTCGAGCTAGTGGTATGTTGCTTAAATCACCTTCTTGAACTATCTTAAAGTGGTTAAAATGATTTGAAACGGTTAAAACTCGTTAACATACAAGATGATACATAAAAGTCTACTTAAAACACTAAAAATGGTGGTTAATAGCTTATAAGTTGTGTAAATGTTGTAGTATTTGATTTGTGTGATTATTTGGACCCGATCTATGTTGTGGTAGCTCGGATCATCATTTAACCCGGTTTAGTCATGATCTTGGATTATGACATAAAGCTTGTCTAAGTGTAACAAGGGTTAGAAGATGAAACTCTACCACACTCGAATCATGAACTTATGTAAAAGTGTTTTAGTTTGTACAATAGTGTTTAAAACTAGTAGATCTACGTATCTACAGGTGGTATTTTTAAAGGACCAAGTGTCTAGAAATCATGTTTTTCTAAAGACGGATCTTACACTGACAAGAATGGTTTTTAGAACACCCAAGTGTGTAAACACTTGTGTAACACAACGTTTCGACAAAATAACTATTTTTGAAAAAGATGACGAGAAGTTGTAAAGACGGAACTTCCATAAAAACGAGGTTTTTACAAAATCGGATTGATTTATATAAAGATCCACTAAAAGTAATGGGATTTACTTCATAGTTTGAATAAATCACAAGTTCATGAAATTTATGCGATTTATATACATATTTTGACTAGTTTGTGATTTGAACATGGTTTTGATTGAATAAGAAGATTGTTGGTTTGATTTATAAAAGAAAATGATACGCTTGAAAGCGTGGCCACCTCCAGTTACAGAGGAAACTCTGGCGAAATTTTTCTAAAACCTAACACTTAGAAATATTTTCACTATAAGTGTTAGAAATACATTTTGACTTGTTTTCAAAATATAAGTTTCGCCACGACTTATTTACAAAATACCGGAGGTGGGATTTTCACAAAATAAAACGTGATACATAAATATATTTAGTATGTATTTATCACAACATCACTTGTATAAGTGTTTATGATTATTTTGTGAACTACGTAAATATTATTTTTAGAGTAAAAATAATATTACTAAGTATTATTTTGGGAAAATCACATGTATTAAAATATAATATTTTTGAGAAGAATATTTATATTTTGGGAGTTAGAAATAAAATATATTAAGTGAGACTTAATAGTGTAATCCAAATTATACGAACGCACATGTATTAAATCCCCCATCCTTGGGAAGGAAAATGACTACCAAGTATACGGAATGTAAACACGAAATAGTTGCCTAACTATTTCCCAAAAACTTAAACCATAAAGCTAAGGCACGGCCATCCGTCTAATAGAGTTAGCACGTGTAGGTCGTCATACAGCTGATTGATTTGGAGGCATACTTGGTAGAGACGCACCACTGTGAGTTCATGTCCCCCTTTTCTCTAACTGTTTTCAGTTTTCTTAACTGCGGGGGTGAAATACATGTTACTTTGATTACAAGTACTTTATACACGGTATGGTTAGCGTAAGGAGGTTTACTACTTAGATCATGTGAGTGGGTAGGAGCAATATGAGGCCATTAGTCCTCATAACGGGACCGAGGGACAGGAGCGGTAGATCTATCTGGGTGTAGCGAGCCCAGCCCCAGGCCAAACTAGAAACGGACCTTGGGGTGACTTTGTCCACATACTAATGCCGTGGCGAAATCTGCTAGGTTTGAGTCTCCCTATTTGCACTTCACATATATCAGTGGCCTTGCAAACCATTGGTGATCTCAATTCCCTTATTTGCTACATACCAAGACTATTTTTATACTCACAAAGGTTTACTTACTCACTTACACATGAACTCGCTCAACATTATTGTTGATTTTTCAACTTACATGTATTTCAGGAAATTAAAGATCTGGCGCGGTATGTTATGTTTTCCCGCTGCATAAGGGTTCCGAGGTCATCCGGGTTTAGGAAATGTGACTTTTTCCTGGACGAGTCACAAATCTTAAACTGCGTTTATTTCATGTTGATGTTTATGTTTTTCAAGACAATGTTTTATGTTATGAGGTTGTAAGTCCCTAAGACAATGTTATGTTACTCTGGTTTTAAAACTTAATCAAATGGATGATCTTGCATGATTTTATTTCATATAGCTTTGTTATGGTTAAGCTATGGTATTAAGAAGTCACACCAAATTAACCACGCTTCCGCAAAGCCAGGGTGTGACAGTAGCCTACTCCCAGGTCTGGGCAGATTCATATTTTCAGCATTTTTGTCATTTTTCAAGGGCTTTTAGGTAAAATTCTCAATACCATGAGCTGGTTTTCAACACCCATTGTATTTAGAAACCTTGGGCACACATGGAGGGCCAAGATTGAAGCGCGGGTTACGAGAAACGATCCTAACGGTTCTTGAAATCCTATATAAACCCACTTGATCTTGGCTTTCATTCACACCTCATTCCATTTCTGCTTGTTCTCTAATTCTTGGAGGATCTTGAGCTTCTTGAGAACCTCCTTCTGTCCTTTGGACCCTTTGTAAGTGTTTCTTCATGCTTAATTTAATTATTTAGCGTTTTAAGCCGAAAAGTCAAGCGTTTGCGATAAACGCTTTGACTTTTAAACGGTTAAGCCATTGTTCGCATCGAACATGGCTACGTGGCCGTAATTAGGTAGGTGTTTAACCCTCAAAAGGGCACCTCCTAATTACCACGTTTACTTAGTTAAATTGTCGGGTCAAATGAAAGTCAAATGGGTTAGTTTTAAATAAATTCATAACTATTAACATAAGAAATCATAAAATCAGTTTTCTCACTTTAATAACTTGGTAAATATTAGTTGAACATGTCTAAGCATGTTCAACCCGACAATTCTAAGTATAGGCTCGGTTCGGAACCGAAAGTCGCAAAAGTTGACTTTTGCTTTGACTTTCAGTTCTGACCCGATTTAGCTTAGTTTAGATATGCCTTAGGATTCCATTAGGACCATATTATAGGTTAGTATAACCCTCCGAGGTTATACAACTTGGTTCCATAGAAATCCTAGTTCATGCTTGTTTCCGTTAAATGCCTAAATGTTGACCGTTATGCCCTTTTGACCCTAAAACGAGAATTTTGAAAATGTGAGAGGACAATAATCTTTATTAATGATTTATAAACTTGTCCATAAAATTTGACATCAGTTTGAGGTCTAGATTAGGAGTTATGCTCAATAGCGTAATTAGAAAGCATTTTATTAATTAAATGGCGTAATTAGCGTATATACTATCTAAACCCAATTTTTGATACCAAACTTTTTACCTACTGATATAAAATAATATTTTGGGATTTTTAAAGATTTTTATTTATTTTTAGGCTGAGCATAACATAGGGTTCTAGGCTTGATTCGGTAATTGCCGGTTTTGCCCTTTTGGGCTATAAAATGAGTTTTACAAATCCTTTTGACCCCAAACCTTTTTCTACTGATCTAATATGATAAATAAAATATTTTGAGCCTTTTGTAATAATAAAAATATCAGCTTTCTATACAAAACCCGGAAATGGCTCCAAATCGCCTTTTTAAGCGTTTTTAACGCATAGTATGTATCGAAACTAGTTTAAATATATAAGGGTTGATGCCTACTGATATTTTTAGTAAATTTATATATTTTAACAGTAAGTAAAAGTTTTAAACTCAGATTCTCTGTTTTGCCCTTTTTAAGCCTATGTGGAATTACCAAAATGCCCATACGGTGCATAGTATGGTTATAATTAATAAATTTCACATATATATGATACCCTACTGATATGACTTATTAAATTAAGTATAATTACTGATTTAATCAGACCTGTAACTCAGAATGATATTTAAACTCTCTTATAACCTTTAAAATGACCAAAATACCCCTACGGGGCATAAATTGGTCTTAAACTCGTTTTGGGCATAATGGAAGGTATCCTACTGATATCACAATATATTTAGGGCATATTAACTTAGAAAACTTGTATATGACTCATTTGGTTACTCGTTACGCACTTTTCGCGTTCATATCGGCGTCTGTAACTAGTTTGCATATATTAGCCGAAACGGGTCAAACCATATCGTTTTTGTCTCAAAATTCAGAATGTGTTTAAGTTACCCATATTAAACAAGCATACAAGCGTGTCGGGTTAAAACCACATTCTAAACCGGTCTTCGCTTTATCATGCGTTTGAACCGTGTCTTCCTTTTGAAAACTAACCGGTCTAAGCTTAGGCTTAATTAAAGACCCGTTAGGAATCTAATAGGTTATTAAAAACCTTCATTCCAGATTTAGGAGCCCAGTAAAAGCTATCTGTACTTGCTTGGTGGTATACGGCTGGGATAAATTGTATAAATTTGCTTAGGTAAATACTTTTAACTTATTTTCCCTTATACGGGCTTGGGGTACGGTATATAAAATACCGCTTGGTCGGGCATTCGACCTTAATCGTTAGGTGGTTAAGTATTATCGAGATGACCCGTTTAAAAATTTGTTTTGTTTACTTAAAGCCTTTGGGGGGTTAATGACCATGTCCCGGATATCCTTGGCATCATTTTACGAAATGGCCACGACCTAAGCACGGGGTGTAGGCGTACACCTGACTGATGCATATGTAAAAACTGGTATCCCACTTAAAGGATTCAACCTTGTGGGCATTATACCTGTGGTGTGTTAATTAATCTTTAACCCGGCACGAACCGGGCGACTGAACGCATAATAAACATGTAATTCTTTTACAAGTATTATATACAAATAATTATCCCAAGTTATAAAAAAGTTTTGTGCCGTTTGCACTCAAATCAATTTTCTAAAACATTTTCAAAATGAGTCAGTTAATTGTATTTACCAGTGTAAACTGACGCATTTTCCCAAAAAGACTAAGTGCAGGTACTACTCGTAATAGGCTGGCCTCTCCTTAGCATCAATAAGAGTCTCGCAAGCTTGGATGCCTAAAGTCTGTTGAACAATGTTTCATTTTATTTTCGATCCGCCTGTGGATCCTTTACTTTCCGTTTGTAATGCTTTGATATTACTTTATATCGGATTGTAGTATATTTATCATTTGCTTCCGCTGTGCATTTAATATTGTGCTGTTTGACTATGATGATATCAACTACGTCACGGTACTCCCCACCGGGCCCACCGGTAATACGTGGAAATATCGGGGTGTGACAGGTTGGTATCAGAGCCAACATTGAGTGAATTAAACACTAGCCTTTTGTGTTTAATCTCAATGACACAGTAGCACATTCCTTAAACCTTCTGAGTCTAGACTTAACATAGGAATACTCTCATCTCTATTCGGAGAATTATTGCTTTAAATTCTATATTTTTAATTCGTCGCCAAGCAAAGAAGCCGTAATGGAAATTCTCCCCATTTGAAGCCTAGGAAAGGCCGAGCTTCGAACTGCGACTAGGATTAACGTGCAACCAAGGAGAAAGCATTCAAGAAATAAAAGGAAGAAGAAACTCCTTTTGCTGAAGATCGTTTCCTTAGTAGTCCTTATAAGGACATATTTATCTTTCAGTCCCTTCGAGGACAACATTATTTCTTAGAAGTCCCGTTTAGGGCAACCATGTACTTGTTTAAACTTTAATGGAATGGTTAGATTTAAAATAACATTCCTATTATAAGATCTACCATTATAATAAAATGGCAAAAGCTAAAAAGGACAAGACCTAGCCCATGTGTCACTTTAAGACAGGGCCAAGATGGTAGTTCCGCAATTAGATTCAGATCCTTGTAAACATCTCAATTTAGGAATGTTCTGCGTTAAATATTAAAAGAATCTTAAAGGTAAAACCTAGCCTAAATGCCATTTGCAGACATGGCCAAGATGGTAAAACCTATCTAAAAGATTCAAAAACCTTGTTAACATCTGAAAGCATATTAACATGCTTGACAAATGTGATTCGATAAAATCACATAAGTCATTTTTAAAATTGGGATATTTTAAATTCCCCTATTTATATAATCATCCCTTAAGGATGAAGTGCCCACGGGCTATAATTAACGTCCTTTGAGACTAAAGACAGTGGTGGCCTACAACTCTCTGTCAAGAAAAGGTAATGAACTTTGATTCAAACCTTAATGCCTCGATTCCATAAAATCTGGGTTTATAAACTAAACTCGTCCACGTGACTTGGCCTTTCTGTGCCATAGTTATATTTTAATTAAACCTAGGATACTTATAATGAAAATCCTGAATAAAATAAATATTATTCCTTTTCTGCCAGTATATGTATTAAAAAGAATCTTAAAAGGTATAACCTAGCTCGAATGTCATTAAAGACCTGGCTAAGATGGTAAAACCTGTTTAAAAGATATTCAGATCCCTATTAACACCTGAAAACGTGTTAACACTCCCGACAACAGTGATGCGATAAAATCACACTTGTCATCTTTATATTAGGAACTTTTAAACCCCTTATTTTAGCCTAAATGATCAATAGGAATCATGGCTAATAAACGTCGAACATGATGTACACATCTAAACATCCATCTGGGATGTATACCTACGGGCAAAGATGTATACATGAAAAAGATAGTTTTATTTCATAACTTCTTGTCAAAGACAATGAACTATGAAATTTTTCCGATCCAAAGGAATCATTGATTATGTTTTAAAAATTTCCCTAGTGACAAGGCATCTGTGCCATCAAAAAGTCCTTTGGAACAAGCCTTTGTGCTATATATAAAATGTCAATACGACATTGACAGTCGTGACTTATGCCCCCTGTCTAATAAACATAAAGGATTGTATTCCGTTTAAACGCCAAAGATGGTTTATTTAAAAACCTAGGCAAAACATAATCAAATAAATTAAATACTATCTATTGGCCTATATGGGTTTTTGCACCATGGCTATATAATCATCAAATTCGACAATTCACTATAATTAAACCAATTTTTACTACTTGGTTTGTAGCCTTCAAAGCTTCACCATGGCTGACTCCTCTGAAGCTCACAATCATCCAGTTGATCTGAATAATGATGCAAGACTGAACTTAACAAGCACCGAGTTACAGGCTATGATAGATACAGCCGTAAACAACGCTGTGGACCGTGTGTTGAAGGATCATAAGCGAAAGTGCGATAATACCCTAAATAAAGGTTGTAAAAAGGGTAAGACCAGTTCAAACTATAACCAGTCTAAGCCAAAGGAGGCAAAACCCAAATGTAAAACCTGCAAGAAGAAGCACTTCGGAAAATGCTTCTATGAACAGACCGGGGGATGTGGCATTTGTAAAGAAATGGACCACAAGACCCTTGAGTGCAAGGACTTGAAGGACGCCACATGCAATGGTTACGGCGAGAAAGGGCACATAAAGACCCGCTGCCCAAAGAAGGCGACTAAAGGGAAATGCACTTTAGAGTCACAGGCTAGGCCTTGTGGAATTTGTAATAAGAAAGGGCACAAGACCTTGGAGTGCCAAGACATAAAGGACGCAACCTGCTATGGTTGCAGTGAAATAGGGCACGTCAAGACAAATTGCCCAAATAAAACCAAGAAGCCTGAGGAGGCTAAGAAGACCAAAGATGGAAGCTCTCAAATGGATGCTCAAGAGGCTATTCAGGAAGACAATGTCACAACAGGTACTTTCTTTATCAATAACACTCATGCTAGAGTATTATTTGATTCAGGTTCAGATAAGTCTTTCATAGACAATAGATTTTGTAAATCATTAAATCTGCCTGTTAAAACTCTAAGCGTTAAGTAGAATTGGCCGATAGTACCTCAGAGACTGCTTCAGCAATATTAGATGGATGTTTTATATCCATTAGGAATCATCCTTTTCCGCTATCCTTGTTTCCGTTAAAATAAGAGGGACTCGATATAGTGATAGGAATGGATTGGTCATCTTATAGCTAAGCCCATATTGTGGGTGATAAGAAGCAAGTAGTTAACAAGACTCCTTATGGTGAGCCTTTGACAATTCAAGGAGACACATGGTATGGATTGCCTATGTACCTGCAAAATTTGGTATTTAATACCAAAGCTATGAGTATGGAAACTCAGAAGGGACAAACAAAAGTCGCGATGCTAGAAATGCGACAAATGTTAATGGTGCATCAAATATGAACCTCAGTGTTAAGGGAGTTAATCGCCAAAACTGTGAATAACGCAGCTGTTAGAAAAGCTATAAGAAAATTCATGAAAAGGTTCAAGAAGCTAAATGCTGTTTGCTCTAAAACACATGTCGCTGCTCATGAGAAGAGCTTCATACATACTTCAAATGCGAAGAATAAACCCAACAAAGGCATATATGGCAAGGAGCCCATTATTTTTGGGTGTACTTAAAAGTACTTCGTCTCTTGGAAGTCAAGAGACTTCAATAGTAAAAAGGGACCATCGATTGCAGGAAATTGTTGGATGAAGTAGAAACCATTAGGTGTATCAGCGGTTACGCTGAAAAGAACGCGGTGAGATATGCATCACAGCCATTCGATGGCAACACCCTTAATTAGTGAGGACATTAATGAAGTCCACAAGAAAGATCCCCTTATACAGTGTGGGATGGTCCAGGTTTTAAGGACCTTATTAGAAAAACCTATTACCCGTTTCATGAAATGGAAAAAGATGGGATAAGAATTTTCGGACTCTCACCATAAAAGTTTTAGATTGTCGACAGTATGTGGCAAATTTTAATTCATTGGCTGAGATAGTGCCCTATTCCACTTACCCAAAATCTAAGCGTAATGCAATAGTTATTGGTGGTTAGCACCGGCAATAAGAGGGCACGTTATAATTTCAAAGCCTGTTTGTTATAAATCCATTATGGATTTACCTCAGCCACTCACGTTTTATAGATTAAGAAATAACCAGTCAAAGCTGAGACCGCCCTAAAATTTGTCAAGGATTTTATAGCTAAGTAAAAGGATTAAGAATGGAGGCGTTTAACCCTCCTGATGAATGATTAGAGGTAGTTCACCTTAATAATGACACCAGATAAATCTCTTATTGTGATTTTATTGCTAAGAGTTACGTTTGGTTTCAGGTACTGCCAAGTGTCTCATAAAACCATAAGCGTAGCAAACTTTTAGAAATTATCCCGTAAGAACCCCAGATGTTAAGTGTAAGGTAAAACTTACAGGCGAAATCATAAGAACCATTTCTTCTATTCTTGTCAGAAACCTTCAGTCGTAAAATTTTAGAAGTATCCTCTCTCTAGAGGAAGTGCGTCAGCATATGTAACACCCCGAAAACAGGTTTGGTAATTAAACCCCGTTAATACTAAAGACGGGGAAAATACCGTTAGTGGCAAAATTACCCGGTAAATATTGGGATTTAAATAATTAATCCTAATATTAAATAAAAAGTGAATAAAAGCTTTTGAGGAAAAACAAAGTATAAAGAAGGCCCGAGCTAACGGGATTTAAAATAAAACGGGTTATGACTACCCGAACTCACTAAGTTAAACTAGCAAAGTTTAACCTAGTTAACAAAACAAAGTATTGTTGAAAATAAGTAGGTTGTAGCCTACTTACTAGTTAACAAAACTTGAGGGACCAAAATCGTTAAAAAGGTGACAAGTTCTATTAATAAAAAAAAACACACACACACCACACACACCTTGTGTGTGGATCGATCATCAGGAGCACAAAGAAGGGTTCAAACCCTAATCAACACAATTTCATCAAATTGGCGGGGCAAATCAAGTCCAAATCAAAATCCGAGTATGAATTAGTGACCTCCATTGAAAAAGGAGTCACGAGGTATGTAAATTTCTTAAGAAATCTCTAGTTGAAATTCTGTGCAAACCTAGAAAATTCGAATCTGAACTTGCATGTTTGTTGTTTGGATGAAATTAGGGATGAAACTATGTCTAGGAGTAAACCCTAGTCATGTATTTGTTGAATTGATGTTCATGGTGGTGAATTCATGATCATACACTCATATGTCAAGTGGGTTTTGATTATGTAGTAAAGATGATGATGTATACATGTTTATAATCATCATAGTTGCTAGTAGGAACAAGATACTTGAACAATTAGCAAGTTGAGTGTTAAACATACATGTCTTGAAATGGGTTTTTATAATATGATGATGTTAGTGTGTAACACCCCGAAAATTCACGTCCTATAATGTAGTGACACGTGTCATAAGTTTGAACACTGTGACACCTGTGTCACTGCAACCATCAAACAAATGCCAAACCAATGAAATATTGTATTTCAGACTTTGGACTTGTATAAATATATGTATCTTTTGCACATATCAACTCTTGTTCGATTTCAGACTCTAAATCGCTTTCTGGAAGGTTATACGCGCAATGATGCGTAAATATAACCAGTTTAATGCAACGAACACTCAGGGATAGTGAAATAGGCTTAACATACCTTAAATAACCTTTACATAACTTAGATATAAGTTTTGGAAGGCTAGGGGTGGTGAAATCAAAGTTTAATCGCTTACAGGGACTAAAGTTGACAAACTGCGAAAGTATGCCAATTTGAACTGTAACAGACATTCCGGAACATGACCATAAGTTAAACATACCCTAAATATCCTTTACATAGCTTAGAAATAGGCTTTGAGGGGTTCAGTGTGCTAAAATAAACTTTAGGGTCATTCAGGGACTAAAAGTGTCAAAAAGTGCACAAGTTTGCATTTTCGGGCATAACTCACGTTCTGAATACATCCGGACATCCAAAAATTTATGTAAGCACTAAAACATTTTATTTTAGTGTTCGCCATAAGAAAAATCCATTCGTCGCATCGTTTGGTTCGTTTTTCGCGCTTATGCGCATTCTGTCGTAATTAAGCGAACATCGCGACCGTACGGCCAAACGAACCGACATACGAGATATTTTTGAACATGTTTTAAGTTCCCTATACTTTAACTTCATTTTTGAGCTTTGAAAATGGGCTGATTGCAATGCAGGGACCAAAAGTGCAAATCTGCCAAACTAGGGCCTAGCGGTGCGCTACACTTTTAGCGTAGCGGTGCGCTAGGGGTCTCCTGACCAGATGCAATGTTTCTAACAGCCTGTTTTCAGCTGAATTAACCACAACCACATGTTCTAATTTGTCTTGTCATCAAGATAAGGAGCATATGTAGCCACCATAACCTTCCGACACTTGTACGGATAAGATTCGGGCACGATATTCGATAAACGATCCTAACGGTGGTGCATATCCTATAAATACCCACCATAATCAACTTCAAACCCACAAATCTGATCATTGTGCTCTAAGTTGGAACCTTCGTTTCATACCTGAGCTATTTTGATCGAGATTAGCTTTCGGGGACCCTCCGTAAGTATTCTTTCGTTCTTTTATCGCTTTTCGAGTCCGAAAGTCAAACTTTGTTTGACTTTCTGCATTGACCAGTTTATGGTCGATGCGAAGTTCCTTTGAACTTCATAACGTGAGCGTGATCACGAAGGTTATAGTCCCTAGTGACTATACCTACTGATTACCACGTTATCTACGCTCAGTGACGAGCCGTAGTTTCGGCCAGAATACGTATTCTTGCGTATTTTGTAACCAAACTACTTATGGGTATCAAAACCGTTTGTTTTGATACCAAACTTGTTTTCTAACTTAGTTAAGCATGTTTCAACATGCTTAGCTCGTCACTTTTAGTTTAGTGCTTATATAGGGTCGTAAAGGTAAGCGATCTAAACAATCGCTTATACTTTCGAACCCGACCCGTTTGGTCGATCATTAGGATCCGACCAAACACATTAAGTGACCTTATGGTCACATCGTTCGAGTAGTTGTATGACAGGTAGTATATATGCCTTAGGTAAATGACCAAAATACCCCTACGGGGCTTAAATTGAGATTAAACTCGTTTTGGGCATAATGGAAGGTATCCTACTGATACCACAACATATTTAAGGCATATTAACTAAGGAAACCTGTAAATGACTCTATGAATACCCGTTACGCGTTATTCGCGTTCGGATCGGTTTATATAACTAGTTTATATAAGTTAGCCGAAACGGGTCAAACCTTATCGGTTTTGTCTCAAAATTCAAAGTGTGTATTAAATACCCAAATTAAGCAAGTCTCCGAACTTGTCGGGTCTAAATCACATTCTATTTCGGTCTTCGCGTAATCGTGCGTACGAACCGTATCTTCCTGTAAGACTAACCGGTCTAAGCTTAGGCTTAATTAAAGACCCGTTAGCATTCTAATTAATTATTTATACCCTCATTCCAGACTAGAGCTTTCCGGTAAATGGTACCTACGCTTACTTAAGTGAATACGACTGAGTTATTAATTTCTGATATTTAAGACAGGAGCTAGCTCAGGTAAATACTCTTAACTTATTTTCCCTATACGGGCTTGGGATACGGCACTATAAAAGTACCGCTTGGTCGGGTGTGTAGTTATTTAAATCGTATTGTGATTAATGTACTTACATCCCGTTTAATATGTATTATTTGGTGTATGGCCTTTGGGGGTTAATGACCATGTCCCGGATATCCTTGGCATCATTCGAAGTAATGGCCACGACTTAAGCACGGGGTGTAGGCATACACCTGACAGCTGCATTATGTAAAAACTGGTAATCCACTCCGAGGTATCATCCTTGTGGGCATTATACCGGAACTGGTAATCCACTTAGAGGATGATAGCCCGTGGGCATTATACCTGTGGCGTGTCTGTTAATCTAGTCCGGCCCTACAAACCGGCCCTAACGGACGACAAATAAGTAAAACTGTATACAAGATTATATACAAATAATTTTCCCAAGTTATAAAAGATAAATTTTTCCTCTGTGCATTTTAATCAAAGTGTCAAAAGGTTTTGTGCCTGGTGCATCTAAATCAATTTTCTTAAACTCTTTTCAAATGAGTCAGTTGAGTGTATTTACCAGTGAAAACTGACGTATTTTCCAAAAAGGCTAAGTGACAGGTACTAAACGAAATTGGCTGGAAGCTCAGGGCGCTAATAAGGAATCTTGCAAGTTCTAGGCGTCTAAAGTCTGTTGAACAAATGATATGTTTAAAGATCCGCCTGTGGATCCTTTACTTTCCGTTGTAATACTGGATATTACATTATATTCGGAATGTAATAATATTTACCGTTTGCTTCCGCTGTGCATTCATATATATTGTGTTGTTTGACTATTATGTTGCCAACCACGTCACGATACTCCCCCACCGGGCCCACCGGTGACACGTGGAAAGTCGGGGTGTGACATAGTGTCTAATTTGTGATTATAATCATCATATTAGATAGTAAAGATTTAGTACTTGAACAATTTAGGTGTTTGGGTACATGAATCATAATTACCATAAATTGGGTTTAGTATAAAAAGATGGAAAAAAATGGGTTTTAGATGATTAAATGAAATTGATGTTGTATTGGTGTTTATAAACACCATACTAACTTGTATAAATGAACTACTTGAACAAAAAAGGGGAAATTGTTAAGAGTTCATACTTGATTTGAAGTGGGTCGTGACATAAGAATTAAACTCATGATTCATGATTTAGTTCAATAAGAAAGTAGTCAAAGATTCATAAGGTGTGAAAGTCATGATTTAGAATGACTAATCTAACAACCTTGTGAATGATGGATGATAGTAGGCGCTTAAACAAGCTAGGTGAAGCTTGGAGTGAAAGCGGGTCAAACAAATCAAGAATGAAGGAAAAAGAGCATAACCGGATGCAAGGTAAGCGACGCTTACATCCTTTTTGTAGAATATGCATTATTTGTAAATTACTAATGCGATTAGTGTAATATCCGAATTAAGGGTTCCGACGTTATTAACATGAGTCGGAACAAACAAAAATGATAAAAACCATGTATTATGGTGAAAAGAGGCGAAACGGTAATTTAGTCATGTAATGACTAATAACTAAGAAGTTTTCGTTAAGATTATTTTAACGAAAACTAATAACGAGAAAATGAGTAAAAATGAAAATTTAGTCAAGTATTGGCTAAAGTAAATTAGAGTTCAAAAGGGGCACCTGTGGCGTAAGCCGAATGGGTAAAAACATAAGAAAGGAGTTTAAGAGAAAAAGGGGTCTAGTAGCAAAAATCCGAAATGGGTCGAATGAACAAATTGGCAATTAATAACCATGTTTTGCTACTTATGAAAATGCCTAGTCTTATAGGCCAAATGGGTCAAATGGTGCGATAACACCATTTGACAATATCGACTAATATGGTTGCCAAGTCTTATGCTAACAGGACCGATTAGCGATTCGGATACTTCCGTCGCCATAGAAAATGTGATAATAAAAGCGAGGTATAAATCGGGTCTATTTGTTGATCCGAGCCAGGTACGCATATTTATGTTGTAGTTAAAAGTGATATCTTGGTCGAATAATTGGTGAGAGTCCTTCATTGTAAAAGAAGGACCAAAATCGACCAAAACGCCCTTGTAGGCTAAATCGAACAAACAACCCTTAGAGGTTGTTTGGAAACGAGTCTTATGATTAAACAAAAGCTTAGAATAAGTGTAGATGTTGATAGATGTAATACGTTAGCCAAATAGCTCTATTTGAGTCTTACCGTAAAATAACAATCTGAAGGGTAAAACTCGGAACATATAGATATACACATTGAAATCCAACACACAAAGAGTTGTAGTTGAGTATTACTTGATAAGTAATGTAGGAATAAGATGCTAGAAAGGAATGAAAGCGATTTCAAGCTTTAAAGTGCTTAAATACCCTTAACGGGTCAAAATAAGCATACGAGCATAAACGGGTTTAAATTGTGAAATAAACTTGTGATTAGAACCTAAAATGGTAGTTAATAACAATTTGAGAAGTGTAGGTGATGTAGGAATCAAACAAATATGTTCGTTTGATAAAATGCATAAACGGGTCAAAATTTGGTAAAAGGGCGATAAGCCGAAGACTTAAAAGTCTGAAATTTTTATTATGAAGGTTGTTGGATTTTAACTCCATAAGATGGAGAATTAAATTACGGACGCGTAGGAAAAAGAATCGGGTAAAACGGATCAATAACGAAGAAGTTATGGCCGTTTCCGTGAAATCAGATCGTGCAGGGAATATGCAGCAACATTCTGTCTAAAAGGGGGCCTAGCGTCACGCGACGCCCCTTGGCGTCACGCGACGCCCCCAAACCCGGAAAAATGTTATTTTTTGTCACAATTAACCCCCGTACTTGTTAGAACTTCATATTTAACCCCTGTACTTGTTTGAACTTCATATTTGACTATCAAAACTAACTTTTAAGTTGGTTTTGATCATAGGAGATTGCCATGAGTGCCCGGATGAAGATCAAGCGACGAGCAAGAACCGAACACGATCACGAAATAAGCTTCCGCACTATGTATCGTTATTATGTTAAATGACGAATGTCGTTTCATTGTTTCTTTTAAGTGACGAACTTAATTACATTATGTTCTAAACTTTTAAATTGTAAAAAGGTTTTAGTAAACCCGTTTTTCCGATGGATATGTAATCTTAATTACATGATTGTTTTCGTAAATAATACGCTAAACCTTGATTTATAAGAACGGGTGTTACAGCATATATAGTTGATATCTCTTGATCTCTATCGATTGCGAATACCAGATGGTATGATAAAAGCGCCGTATGAGGATTGGTGTATCTTTAATATGTTCCATAGATTGCTTCCATGCCTGATCAGTATGGAGGTTTAATGCATGGAACTTCAAAGATATCCCGATGGGCATATGGTACTAAAGTCAGCTAAAGGTATTCAAAGAAGATATCCAGAATGAAATTGATCAAGTAAAGGTCTTCGATTAAGGAATTCGTGGACTCGTAACATAAATGTGTCACTTATCCGACACAGTATATGATAGATGAACTGGAGCCTGAGATTTGGAAAATCTCTGTAACCTACTTGTATCTTGATTATCTTCTCCTAGGACTACCCTGTTTACCTCTTGTAAGGTAAGTAGAGTTAAGATTTATATCCCATTTAGGGATGTATTATTAGGAAATCTCCAAGACGGCTAGTGCCATCATTAGAAGAATCGAAACCCTGATTAAGTAAGTTTTAAAATAAGAGGATTCATTTAGCCTAACTCAATATTCTGAGCATTCGGTATTGTTAATTAAGAAAGACGGTTGATTTTGTTTATGCATTGATTACCGCAACTCTGATTAGGCAACAATTAAGAATTTCCATCAGCTGCCCAGGATCGTCGATTTGCTCGACTAACGGCAAAGGTTAGCCATCCCTTAAGATTAGTTTTAAGCAGTGATTGGAATAACCATCTCACTTTGAGATAAGCTTTTCTATAATAATTGATGTATAAGTATTAAGGCTGCTCCTTGGAAGACCTTGTGAGACTGAGGAATCTGTAGAGCACCTAATGATATCGTGTTATATGACGGCTATAGTCTGGCAACGGGTTTCATCATGGTGTAACTTTAATTTCTATATGTGGATGTAAATTTGGGATAAATCTTTGATCTGTTGGTTTTCTTGTATGTGCCTGTGGTTTAATAAAATGCAGTTTTTCAAAAAAAAAAAAAAAAAACAGAACTAATTTTTTATACGTGAGCTTGTTGTCGCGTAAATCACAAGTAGATAAGTTATTATTATGTGCTATAAATATACATCGCACATAAAAAAAAAATTGTTGATAGTATCCTTGCTGTTGTACCATAAATATTAATATATTCCATGTTTGTCAAAAGGAAAATTAAAATAAGCCACCACTGAACCTGTATCATGTTGCAATGAACCAAACCCACCCAATGTGACATCAATGAAAGGACGAAAATAATAATTCACAAGGAAACAAAAAAATGATGGCTAAGATAACATAATAAAACAATGTAGTTAAGATAAAAATAATTAGAATAATAAAACATTTAATTGATTATGATGTAAACTCAGTGGCGGAACTAGACCTTCAACTCAGGGGTATCCCAAAATTTTTTAGGGGTGTCCTCGTACTTGTTCAAGGGTGTCCTGTGTATAAAAATCGGAAAATTTTTTTTTTTTTTACACTACTCGTAAAAACTTGAGCCGTAGCCCGGGCTACGCCCGTTTACACTACAGGTCCGCCCCTGTGTAAACTTATTAGTAAAATTTATCGATGTTCCTTACAACCATTTCTTGTGTGATTTTTTTTATAAAATACTAAAAAATAATAAAAAAATTATAAATAGTTAGAATCAACATCAAATATTGGTTATGGTTATACGGTATAACATAATATCTAGTTACGTTATATGGTATAAGTGTATAACACAATTTGTAATATCATATAACATAACACAATCCTACAATACAAGTGAATAAATGTATAAAATAAACATTAAAAAGTGATAAAAACAAAACACTAGCTATAATATCTAGCATTTAATCCAAGCTAGGGGTGACAATCGTGTTGAGTTAGCACGTTGTATCATCGAACTCGAACATAACTTATAATGAAAAACATCAACCATAACATACACACACCCGAACCTAACTAACTGAACCCATTTATCCAAATGTATCAAAAGAATTGTCAGGTCGTAAACGTGTTATACTCAAGTTGTAAACGCGCTAAGTGTCATAAACAGGTTAAAGAGTCATAAAGAGGTTTCCACCTTGACCTATTTAATTAATTAAACGAATTAACTGTCTGCTTATTTAACTTTTTTTAACAGCAAAGAATCTCACGTGTAAACCCACCATTTTCGGGTTTATGTCCAAGGTCAACTCCTTGACCGTCACGAGACCGTGCCCCCTGATGCACGGGAATAAAATGGAATCCGTAAACTCTCGTCTCCGTCAGATTCGAACCCAGGATTAAAGTTTAAACCACTTGTAAATTACTTGGCCATTTCTCCAACATTGCCAAGAGTTGTTCATGAAAACCCCCTACCCCTTGACTCAACGGTCAAAAGTCAAACACCCCCAAATAAATATCCCACACCCTCACCGGAGCACCACCACTGACTGAACCATGTCCGACTACAACCACGACGACGGCGGAAGCAGCTGTTTCCGGTGCTGCTTCAGCTTCACACTAACCCTAGGCCTGACCTCTCTGTTCATGTGGCTGAGCTTACGCACATCAAACCCAATATTATCCATCCAAGACATCTACATACCCGCCTTAAACAAAACCTTAAACTCAACAGATTACCAAAAAATCTACATAGATCTCAAATTTGACAACACTAACAAAGACAAAGGCATCTACTACCACCCAATCAACGTCACTTTACACTACTACATCAACGATTCAACTTCAATTTCAACTTCAAAGATTCCGATATCGAATTATACGATAAGGGGTTTTTACCAAGGGCATAATAAGAAGGCTCGCCGGAAGGATTGGGTGGATACGTACGGAGTGCCGTGGGAGGAGGCGGTGGAGACGGTGGATGGCGGTGGACTGGCGATGTTTAGGGTGGATTTGACGACGGTGATTAGGTTTAAGATATTGGTGTGGAAGACGAAGAAGCATAGGTTGGTTCTTGGGACGAATTTTGAGGTGAATGGTGTGGGGAAGAAGGAGCGGAAGAAAGGTACGCGGTTGAGGTCCGGTGCACCGGAGTTGGGTTCCGGTCAGTTTCCGGTGGGGTTGGGATTGGTTGTTTTTAGTGGCTTATTATTGGTGTTCAATTAAATATTATTTATCTTTTTGTATTTATATTGTATATTGTTTTTAGTAGTGATGATATAGTCTAATTTATGGGTTCGCTTAATTTTTTTTTATTTTACATGTATAAACGCTATTTCTTTAAACGGCAAATGTTATTGCTACTCTGTTTTACAATTTTTTTTTTTTTTTTTTTGTTTGATAAATAATAGATTTTAAGGAAATCTAATCATTTTCATTCATACTTGTCAAGTTACATCAAAACAAAAGGTAGACGGGCAACAAGCTGCGCCGCCACCCCTTTCTGAATTGCAAAACCTAATCTGCCAAAGACAAAACCTCGTCCCCCTAATGCTGAGCAATTGTTGTGGATGACCCGTTGGACCCTGGTCAGGAATTGGATAGCTTCTGGCGCTAGGGAGCCAAATGTGTCAAAGGCAAAAGGGACAAAAACATGCTGGTTCTCTGCACAAGCTTTAGCGTGCTTATCAACTTTCTTCGATTCTGCCTTTCTTGCTGCTTGTCCAGCTACCAACCCGTTTTCCCTTAAACCAACCAGAGGGGAAACCCCCGTGAGGTCAACACAAGCATGTTTCCCCCTAGCCCAACCAAAGACGAGCAGATCCGCTGGTCGCAGAGTAGATCTCCCTTCCATAGGGTCCGTAAGGAAATTCACAGGAGCCTCTTTCTTAGCCGAAATCCCAGCTCTTCTCAGGATGTCCCACAAAACATCTCGCACCCAGTCATGCCGATATTTGAACCCAGGGAGCTCTTTACAATGCACTGCGTGCTCTCCGTATTTATCCATACAAGCTTTACGACATATCGGTTTGAATTTAAAACATCTCATCTAAGGCTAGAGGGTTTGGATAGGGGCTTATCACGCCACGTCAGTTTCACTTCAACGCCACGTCATATGGGGGGCTTTAAGACTATTCACCATCACAACCCAACCCAATCTTTCATTAAGATACTAATTTCTTTCTCTTCCACCTACACAACCCATCCCAATTCAATTTTTCACCTATATTCACAACCCAACCTAAACTAATATTTTATTAAATAAAAATGATTTATAGTTATTGTTTATAAGGAAAAGACAAAAAAACAATTAAATATTAATATAAGTGGTTGCAAACTTAGGTTGTATGTTGTGAGATATGAGGAATGATTAAATTAAAAAATTTCTTGTTTTTTTGGTCTCATTATCCACCTAGCAACCGTTTGTGAAGTTTGGTCACCATAGTGAGTAATCTAAAGTCACTCCTTTTAACTTGCATGGTATGGTATAAAGCATCCTATTAAATAAAATTAAAAAAAAAAAGATTTTATTGGTTGAAAAGATGTGGCCCCTTGTCGCAACCCCCGACCCCACCCTGGGAGCGGGAGCCGCGAGCCAGCTAGATGGTATCGGTGTTTATTAATTTGGCAGCGGAAAGTTTCATCAGGACCGTAGTTAGAAAATATTTTTATCAGAGTTAGACATCAAAATGTTTAAAATAGATAAATGGGATGATACCCAAGTTTTTCTGATAATACATTTATAATATCAAGTGGTACAAAACCCGATTTTTCATTTGTAATATATCTATAGGGATAAACCCTGTTTATTGAAAACAATTCCTTTTTAATTAGGTAACTTTTATAGCCACTTTTCTAAGCCTTCAGTGCTCTCCAACTGTCTTTTATTGGCTTCACACTAAGTTACCTGAAAAACACGTTTTTAAAACATTTTATCAGCAAAAAATACTGGTGAGTGAATCTCAGTTTAATCAAAACAGGTTTTATCCTTGTACAGTATTGAGGGCAATTAGCAATTACATTTGTTTATTTTTCTACATTAATTACCACCCACGGTACTGTCGACCCGACTTGTGGTCATGTTACTACTCACAGTGTAGTAACAAATTTTGTATACAAAACCCCAACATACCGACGATAATTGTAGAATACAAATACTCAATCACTGTTAATTATAATGTAAAACAATTGGGGTTTTGTAAAAACAGTTTACAAAAAGAGGAATTACTCACATTTGTATGCTTAGGTATTTCTACAGGCTTTCTGGTAATATTATAGCTTCCTGATAATAATATAGTTTCCTGGTTAATTTAAATAGTGCACGTGTGTTAGTAAAATAACCCAAATTGCATTAACCGTACAACTCGAGACAGAACTCCAATGACTGAGTCAGGCAAGGCCTTGACATGCATTACGAGTCCTAAATCAATCGGGTGTACACACGAGACAGAATTCCAATGACGGAGTCGGGCAGAGCCGACATGCATTATGGAATCCTAGATCAATCGTGTAGGGTAATAGCAGGGTTATAATATTTACAACGAGGCAAAGCTTCGCTATTTAGGGGAATAATGCTCGGGTAGAAGTTTAACTATTAGAAAGTTTGAGAGAGAATTCAGAAATGAACGAGGATTCAAATGAGGCCTGAACCTCAATTTATAGGCTGATCCGGGGTGCTCTCGCGCCCCGCGAAAGATCTAGCAAAGGCCTTCGCGGCACCGCGAGGGATAGAAAGGCGGCAACGGTTTGATGAGTCATCACCTTGGTTCTAACGCGTGTCCGACACGTGGTGACTCAGGTGTGCAGCAAGTAACGGGCTCTCGCGCCCCGCGAAGGATGAAGAGAAGTCTGTCGCGCCCGGCGACAGACTATTAATTTTGTTTTTATTTGTTATTTAATGAAATAAAGGTTATTCGGGTCCGTTTCTCGTATTCGGGGTGTTTTTTGGAGCGTTTAGGGTGTTTTTTTTAGGGTTGTTATATCCTCCCCACCTTGTTTTAAATCTCGTCCTCGAGATTTGGGCTAAGATATTCTCTTGGAGGTATATCGAGTCTTGTAGTTAGTAAAAACAATGTCAAAGGGTCTTTGGAAGCATTTAATGGATGGAAGTTCCAAACCCTTGTCTGTTGGGCAGAAATTTGGAGAAAAGCAACTTATCTGGACTCGAGATAGTACAAGAAACAATAGACAAGATAATTCAAATACGAGATTATCAAAGGGTTACGTAGATAACAGATGAAAATCTTTTCAAGTGGGAGATAAGGTTAAAAGGAGTAGTTAGATTTGTTAAAGAGGGAAGTCAAGTTCCAGGTATGTTGGACCATTTATTAAACGAATAGGACTCGTAGCTTATCAGCTACAGAAATGATGTATGTATGAAATCTTACAAAAACGCGTAACAGATGAATCCTTAGTGAGATTTTTCTAAGGACATAGAAGAAATTGAGAACATAAATGTTTCGACTAGTTCCAGGCATGGTTGTAAAACAAGGTTTCCAAGGTCGAGTACTCTCCGAGTAGTCGCTACAAGGTAGGCTGCCGAGGCGACTTTCTTCGACTCCGCCTAATTACTCGGAGTCGGTCAAACGCGGTCAACCTCGGCCAGAATTGGATCTAGTAGGTCAACTCGGGCCTAGTTTGACTTAAATAATAATAAAACATAATTTCTATGCCCATCATATTAAAGAATGAACATCATTTTCACGTATTTTGTTATAAATATTAGTAAATTTATGCTATTTGACATATATTTAACCTCCAAACAGTAATTTCTTTATAATTTAACATGTCCGAGTACTCCCCGAGTACTCTCCGCCTAGACCGAGTACTCTTAACTCCCCGGTCGACCGACTAGGGAGCGCCTAGCGACTTTTGCAACCATGGTTCCAAGAATTATTGAAAGAACGTGATACAATTAAGTTTCACAAAATCAATAGAGATATAGGAATCTGTGACAATTGCCAAATTTCCATGTATTCGTACATTAATTAAAAAGTAATTAGTGCTTTAAAGACTGTGCTTGATCTAAATTAATGACATGAATGCTTTCTGATTATTGTCATATACATACAAATGCATCACATATTGCATGATTTCATATCATTATTGCACGCAACACTTTATGATTCAAAGGATGCACGAAACAAAGTTAGCACAGTTAGCAGACAAATCAGAAATACTGACGGGAGTTCAGTACTCAGACAGACAAGATGTTAAGACACAGAATGAGCCAGAAACCAAGAGTTATACTATTATAGTGTGTAGGAAAGCAAGGATCATAAAACTGCCTTCCAAGTGATAGTTTAAGTGTCGGAAAGTGCCTAAAACTTACATAAACTGCAGAATTCTGCAATTTTCAGCAAAAATCAGCATTTAAACAACTTTATATTATGCAGAATTATGGTTTAATGGTCCAGAATACCTTCCTAGGTGTCGGGAATCAAAACTGTCACAAAAGAGAACATAAAGCACACTAAACTGCGTAATTTTGCACCTTAACAAACCAGTAACCAACCGAACAACCGGACACTACCTGAAACACCAAATTTTCACTAGAAACACTGTTTTATCATTTCCGAGCTAGTTATGGTCCCCGAACATCATAACACACCTTATAATTATATAACATCTAAAAACACTAAACATACACTTGGAATCTAACTAGTTATCTTAACTATCCATCACAACACAACCAATACCCCCCCTAGTTCGACCGTTACAAGGGTGGCCCCCACCCTTGATTTATTTCAATATTTTAATTGATCTTGTTGACATCTTTAGGAGCACATTATACATGGGTTAAGCACATGTTGGATGTTCAAAGTTATAAACCACAAGATCATTCACATAACTTCATTTCACCAACACTTCACACTCAAACTCTCTCCCTCTCTTCCCTTGGTCTCAGTCGAAAACACCACCACCACTTTCAAGCTTTCTTTCATCCCTTCTAAGGTGCTATAAAGGTGTAAGGAGCTTGATTAAGGAGCTTGGTGCCATTAGAAGTGGAAGGACCTTTCTATAGAGTTTTTAACCACCAAGTTTATCAACTTCATCATTCTTGATCTCTTCCATAGCCTTGTGCTAGTAGTATGACTCTCCTAACTATATTTTACTTCTTATTATGATGGTTAAAAGTATATGTAAGTAACTAAACATGAAGAACATAAAGAGTCAAGAACATAACTCTTAACATAAAGCTCTAAATCATAAGAATCATTGTTGTTTTAGTGTATGTATGCATCTTGATTGTTGATTATTTGTGTTTATGATGTTAAACATCATATGAAACTCGCTAGATTGTGATTAAACACATGATCTAGCAAGTGAGAAGATGATCTTGTGAAAAACCAAGATGATCATCCTTTATGTAAACATGAACTTGAAATATGAAGATGTTTTTATGAATGATGATGATCAAAACATAATATAAATCTTGTAGATGGATGATTTCAAGACTAGTTTCCTCAAGAAACCAAGTTTATTTACAAGATTTACATAAACATGAGTTTTAAATAAACTAATCACATTTTTAGTGTTAAATCAAGTGTAGGAATATGTTGTTAACAAGAAAAATTCAAAAGAATGATTTTTTAGAAAAACTATTTTACAAGTTGTGAAAGTCTAAAGTTTTCAAGAATGATATTTACAAACAAATAACCACACTTTAAAGGGTAACAAAGCTTACTTAACAACATACTAAGTTACTACAAGTTTCTACAAAATTTCAAGTTCATGTTGTAGTGTAAAATGCATGATTTTGGCACTTGGTAAGTATTGAATGAATTGTTGTTGATTTGTGATGATTTTTAAAAGAAAATGACATGCTTTGAAAGCATGGAAACCTCCATTTTTAAGGGGAAACTATGGCAAAAATTTTCTAGAATTTAAACACTTAGAAAAAATATTTTTAAACAAGTGTTTATAAGTAATTTTTACCATGGTTTTCATATAAAATTTGCCATAATTTTTGTTATAAAAATTACAAATATTGGAGGTTTGTTTTTTATAAATAAAAGTGACTAAATATGTATTTAGGAAAATATATATTTAGATGTCACAATTTGTGTGATTACTTGTATATTATGTGTATTAGTTATATTATTTTAAGACTTGAAATAATATAACACACCAAATACCAAGAATTATAATACAAAATATATTACCAAAATTCCAAGAAAGTGAACGTATAATTTATACCAAAAAATTGGACAAACCGACCAAGGAATTTGGATTATATGAATATTCCGGGATTAAATCCATATGTATATTTTGACAAATAAATTAAACGGTATTTTGGAAACCAAGAAAACGAAAAA
The DNA here is from genome assembly GCA_030545235.1 of Helianthus tuberosus. Lineage (NCBI taxonomy): Eukaryota > Viridiplantae > Streptophyta > Magnoliopsida > Asterales > Asteraceae > Helianthus > Helianthus tuberosus. Next base: position 43,489 of record JARYGA010031970.1, read on the forward strand.
TATGATTTTTACAATTGTTACAAAAATATACCATATTTTTTTCACGAAGAAAATATATTATTTTTGAGTAAAGAAAAATATATGTGTTTTTATTGTACTATTAAGAAGATATATTATTTTTGGAGAAAATATATATTTTCTTAAATGAATTTAGAATATATTATTTTTTTTTGTGAAAAATGGATTTATAAATATTTTCTAAGTTAATCTTGAAAATATATTGGTTTTAAGGGTTATATGAAAATATAAATATTTTTGCCAAGGAAGAGTTATAAATAATTTTCTATAAGATTTTTCTTAAAATATATATATATATATTTGGATGGTCCCCTAGTTGATGCTCAGGGCGACGGGGAGATTGATGATGATGTTGTTGTTGTTGTACCTCCTCCTGCTATTCCAGTTATCGAGTTATCCACCGACTCTAGCTTAGATTCAGTTTCAGACTCCTTTGAGTCTGTGACTTCTTCAGCCCTGCGGGTGGCCGGACTGCAGCTTTATGCCACTGATTCCGATGACGACACAGCGATGTCTGCTACACCATTATCCCCTGCACGAGCCCCTACACCTCCACACGACCCAGAGCCTATTCCTAAGCCGGACCTTGTTCCTTTTGGCCAGCCTGATATTGCACCTCTTAACCCTGAGCCGATTCCTGATCCTGACCATGTCCCGTTTGGATTACCAGATATCGCACCTCTTATCCCGGAGCTGGTTCCTGCTCCGTTTGATCTCCCACTTGTCGATCCATTCATTCCACCACCTCCACCCGCTGATGTTGCTCCCCCACCTCCTGTTGAGTCTGATGTTCACCGTACTGACCTACCGATTGTTTTCCTCCAGGAGATCCCTGCACCCAGACCAGGGGGGTACTTCGGGACGGCCTCCGAGTTATGACCCATTTGCTTCAGCAGCTTTCCCTCCGATCCTACAGACTACATCTTTCACTCCCTTCACATCTGCACCGCTTGACGAGCCATTCCGATGGTTTCCCCCTATACCATGCCTATCTCAGACCCCTATCATCCCTCACATAATGGAGGCTACACACGGGATGAGTTGCTTTTGTCACTCCAGTTACAGTTTGAGATCTTGAGTCGCATAGTTCTGGAACTCGAGCTGACTCCTTTATACCCTCCACCTTGTCCCTGTCAGTCTACTTTTGTCCCTCCACACTCATCATCATCAGCTCCATTCGTACCTCCACATGCTGCTCCCACACCTATCCCGGGTTTTGATGCCCGCTTCCTTACTGTTGAGCAGCAGATTAGCTATTTGCTTCCCCGTGTGTATAAGCTCGAGGAGGAGCTCGTACATGTTCGCAGTTTGCTTTTCTTCCCTCTTCCTCCTCCGCCATCAGCATAGTAGGTTTTTGGTTTTGTGCAGATGCATTACTTTTGGTGAGAGCACTACAATTGAGCCGAGATTGTGAAGACTTTGAAGACCACTTTTTGACTATATGATTTTTGTATAATGGTAGACTTATTGACAAGGGCAGAGTAACCCTATATCTCCTTCGATGTGATACACTTTGTAAACAATGTAACCTGTGGTTGGTAATTAATGAAAGCTCAATCGTCATGTTCTCACTATACACATTGTTGGATTACATGTTCATGTTATGATTATGTTGTTGCATGGTTGTCTGCTATGATGATTGCTATTATATATATATATATATATATATACACACATACATACGACTCCTAGACGATTATTTATTTATTGAACGAATAAGGCCTGACCTATCCGATGTTCTTACTAGAAGAAAGATGCCGCCACGAAGGAATACCGATACCAACAACCCTCTGCCCACGACAGAGGTGGAATTACAAGAGCGCATCTCACAGGCCATCGCACAGCACGAGGCCCTTCGCTCCGAACATAGCGGAGGTACCTCAGGGAATAACCCACCCAACGGTAATGTTTAGTCACATAAGACACATTACAATTCGTTTGGACATTTCCAAGTGTGCTTTGCTAATGCTTTCTGTGAATGATGTTGCTTGTGTACAGGCTGTACCTATAAACAGTTTTTGGACTGCAAGCCCCTGAATTTTGATGGCACTGGGGGTGCCGTCACTTTCGTACGCTGGGTGGAAAGACGGACTCTGCTTTGAGAATGAGTAAATGTGCACCAGAGCAAAGAGTTACGTACATTTCTGGACTGTTCCTAGACGGAGCGCTGTCGTGGTGGAACCTTCAGGTGCAGACTTTGGGTGAGGCTGCTGCGTATGCTTTGACGTGGAATGAACTGAAAGAGTTGATGCGTAAAAAGTATTGTTCTCGAGCGGAGATCCAGAAGTTGGAAACTGAATTCTGGAACTTGAAAATGGAAGGCCCAAAGGTGGCTGAGTAGGTGCAGAGATTTCATGATTTGTCTAGAGTTGTCCCTTATTTGGTGGAACCAGAGTTTAAGAGGATAGAACGATTCATCTGGGGATTGGCCCCTCAGATTCTGAGCATGGTGACAGCGTCCAAGCCTCCAACCATTTCTGAGGCAATTGACTTAAGTGTGGCGCTTACTGAAGAAGCAGTTAGGTTGGGCAAGTTTTCGATTTCTGAAGCAAAGAAGAAAGAGACTCATGTGGAGTCGTCTGGGGATAACAAAAGAAAGTTTACAAATTTCAAGAAGGGTACTCGAGCGAACAACAATAGCAATGCCAACAAGCGCAGAGACACTAAACAGCCAGCTGAGGCACAGACTGGCGCTGAGAATGCTAAAAATAAGGGAAGAGGGTACATGGGTACCCTACCGAAGTGCGACATTTGCCAACTTCATCATGCTGGTCGATGCAGATATGGAAAATGTGATACTTGTGGAAAAATCGGGCATTCTAAGGAGGCATGTTGGTATGGTGCTGGGCGTGGAAATAGAGGACAAGGTGGTAACAGTAATGGAAACCGTGGTGGAAATGGAAATCAGGCTGGGAATCGAAATCAGGGAGGAAATGGTAATTTTGGTGGAAACGGGAACCGTGGTGGTTATGGGAACCAAGCTGGTAACGAAAACCGTGGAGGAAACAACATCGGCAATAACCAGGGTGGTAATGGGAATGGACGCGGCCATGGATGTTATGGTTGCGGTGATGTGGGGCATTTTAAGCGGGACTGCCCTAAAAATAATCAAGCACGTGGAAGGGTGTTCACCATCGGAGCTAGGGAAGCACGCCAGGATCCAAACGTGGTTACTGGTACGTTTCCTATTAATCAACGTTATACATCTGTGCTGTTGATACTGGTGCCGATTTTAGCTTCGTATCTCTAGACTTTAAGAATATACTTGGCCTAGTTGCAAGTAAGTTAGACGTCCCGTATTCGATAGAACTGGCTAATGGAAAGCTAGTAGAAGCTAATGAGGTGATTAGAGGTTGTGTTATAGAGCTTGGAGAGCGTGAGTTTCCGATAGATCTTCTACCAGTTGATTTGGGAAGCTTCGATGTCGTAGTTGGGATGGATTGGTTGTCTAGCAACCGTGCAGAGATTGTGTGCCATGAGAAGATCATTCGCATTCCGATGGCAAATGAGGATACGATCGTGATTCACGGAGAGAAACATGATACGCCTTTGCGGATTATTAGTTGTTTGAAAACCCAGAAGTGTCTACGTAAAGGATGCGTTGCCTTCTTGGCTCACGTTGTGGATAAGGACGCCGATGAGCCGAAGCTTGAAGATATCCCCTGTAACACCTCGTAAAATCATGTCCAATATAGTATCGACACGTGTCATGGACTTTAAACGTGTAACGGACTGAATATGAGGGACTAAAGTTGACAAACGAAGAAAGTATGTGTATATAAGGATACAAAGTGTCAACATTTGATAATTATTCCTTTCAACAACCCTACACGATGTTTATACCCTTAAAACGAATGTATCATGAAGCATATGAAACCGTTTGTGGAAGAAAGTGAAAGTTTAGAAGACGCGAGGGTTAAATGTGTCAACATGTTTAAGTTATACCTCTGAGTGACCTTTTAGTGAACCCGGAGCATTGTAACGATTAATTATACTCCCAAGAATAAGTGGTAAAATTTTCACAAGGTTTCGATATCGTATGAGAAAGATACGCTAACTTTCGTAATTAAGGGATTAAAAACGTCAACGAGGCAAAACTAGTGTTTTCGGTTATCGTTTAATGAAACCGGACCTAATGATGATTGGTTATATCTCATGGATCACAGAAATATAAATTTCATGGGTTAAAAGTGCTTAAAATGGAAGAAATTACGCTTTAGAAGGTCCAGGGGCTGAAAATGTCATTTTTTGAAACTTGTTTGCTGGTCCCCTACACCCTGGCGCTGCGCCACCACCTGGGCACTTCTCTGTCGCGCGACGCGACGGACTGCCAGCTCGGAAAATGTTTGTTTAACGTGGCAGCTTGCATGTTTGCTAAATTCTGTGAGTTTGCCACCCTCTAGCATCTTAAAACATGTCCCTAGATACTTGTTTTCATCTCTGGAGTTGCCATAACACCTGGATAAATCTCCATGATCTTCCTTGGCTATATATAGAGCCCTTTGTTGAAACTTTGTGAACTCACACTTTCACATTTGCTTGTTCTAACTCTCTTGGGCATTCTTGGCAATTGAGAAGCTTTTCCTCTGTTCCAATCTCGTGCTAAGGACCATTGTAAGTCATCTTAGCTTCTGTAATTCAGTTTTAATTAGTTTAATGGCCCAAAGTCAAACCGTCGTAATTAAGGTTTGACTTAGTGATTAATCACTAATGGTCCAGTCAATTCTCGAATGAAAAGTAGCTTTGAGTTGGTAATTATGTGGGTAATAAACCCTTAAAAGGGCACCCTCTGATTCCCACTCTAACTAGGTCAATTGTCGGGTCAAACTTGATTATAAAAAGTCAACAGAAAGCTAATTTTTGCATAAACACATAATTAACAATGTAGAAGCTATGAAACCTATTTTATCACTTGTATAACTTGGTAATTAATGTAAGAACATGTCTAAGCATGTTCAACCCGACAATTTTCAGTATAAGCTCGGTTCGGAACCGAAATTCGCAAAAGTAGACTTTTGCTTTGACTTTTAGTTCTGACCCATTAGAGCATAATTTAGAAATGCCTTAGAGCTTTATTAGGACCAGGTTACATGTCAGTATAACCCTCTGTGATTATACAACTTGGTTCATTAGTTATTCGATTCATGTACATGTCCCAGATATCCTTGGCATCATTCATTGAAATGGCCACGACCTAAGCACGGGGTGTAGGCATACACCTGACAGTTGCATATGTAGAAACTGGTAACCCGCTTTAAGGAATTAACCTTGTGGGCATTATACCTGTGGCGTGTCAGTTAATCTTGTCCGGCTCTTCTAACCGGCCCTGACGGACGATAAATAAGTAAAACTGTATACAAGATTATTTTTAAATAATTGTCCCAAGTTATAAAAGATATTTTGTGCCTTGTGCATTCAAATCAATTTTCTTAAACTCTTTTCAAAATGAGTCGGTTAATTGTATTTACCAGTGTAAACTGACGTATTTTCCCAAAAAAGGCTAAGTGCAGGAACTATACGGAATAGGCTGGCTACTCCAAGCATCAATAAAGAGTCTTGCAAGCTTACATGTCAAAATCTGTTGAACAATGATCTTTTTATCTTTTGATCCGCCTGTGGATCCTTTAAAGTCCGTTTGTAATACTTTGATATTACTTTGTATTCGGTTTGTAATGTGATTCATCTTTTGCTTCCGCTATGCATATAAATTGTGTTGTTTGACTATGATGATATCAACTACGTCACGATACTCCCCACCGGGCCCACCGGTAATACGTGGAAATATCGGTGTGTGACAGGTTGGTATCAGAGCCAAAATTGAGTGAATTAAACACTAGCCTTTTGTGTTTAATCTCAATGACACAGTTGCACATTCCTCAACTTCCGAGTCTAGACAAAGAACTTAGGACTAATCCAAATTTGTTTTTATTTCTAATTTTGTCCTTTATATTTCTTTGTTATTCCTTTGTTTGTTTTGACAGGTTCAAAAAGATGCCACCAAGAATCAGAGGTAGAGGTAGAGGCAGGGGCCATTCATCGCCCCCAACGATCACGAGGCTAGGCCATCACACCGGCGAACCCCATCAGACTCGTTAAGCAAAAGTCCTCAGGAAAACTGGAGGACCTCTCTAGAACCCGCGAGGCGTTCAGTCTCGCTGAGCTCCTCACCTTCTTACCTAAATTCTTACCGGCCTCAATCGAAAAATGAGCCCCATAACTCACACCATTCTTTTATACCCCTACAAAGCCACAACTCACCCTTCAATGACCCAACACCCTATTTCCATAGCCGGTTCAACCCGGAAAACCTAGTTGAAGAGCCAATGGGGTTATAACCCGTTGGGACTGGAGGACCACTTCTCCATGGATATGGAAGAAAATCCGGAACCTGCCCAACCACCAACCGGGACGCCTACTCACCCCATCGAGGTTTCGGATGGGTCACCCTTTCTTGGATCACCTTATAATGGTCCCGACAGCTACGAGGCGAGGTTTAACCAGATCGACTGGGTGTTTACTCCCAGTTACCACTCATCACCGCAGCAGCAGCAACAGCAGGATCCCTCGGAGGATTCGCGCTTTGTAGCGGTTACTCAGCGACACCACTAGTGCAACAACAGCCTCCGGAGCCACCGAGGCGTAGAAGATCAACCGCACGGATGTCTGTGCGAGGGGGTGTCCGTATCAGCACCCCTCAGCATTCAAGTGGCAGCCATTACCCGCCACTATACGAAGACCCACAAATGGGTGGGCCTTCGAACCATGTTTCTGAGGTGGAGTCTGCGCCAGTCGCACCGCCACCAGTGGGTTATGATCACCCAATCCCAACATACGCCGGTGCAGCGGCGTATAACCCTTTCGAGCAGCCAGCCCATACTAACTACAACTACGCTGAAGTTGACCCATACCTTACGGCAGCAAACTACAATGCTCTTCATCCCGAGGGGCCCTTTGGAGTCCCATATCAAGCTGGATATCCATCCTATGGGTACCCACCTTATGGGTATCAACAACCGCCACCTCCTCAACCTCCGCAGTATCAGCAGCCCCCGCAGCCACCAGTGATATCGCCACCGCAACAGCAGGAGATTCTTCAAAGGTTGAGTCAGGTGGAGCAGGAGGTTCGGGGAGAGCGTAGGCAAAACCAAGGAATTCTCAAGGGTCTGGCGAGCTTAACCAAGGGGAAGAGCAAAAAGGGTCATTAAATCCTTTATTTGTTTATTTGTATTTCTTTAATGTTTAATCAAGTCCCTGCATGGACATCTGTTTCTATAATCAGTCCCTGCGAGGACTTGTATTTCCTGTTAGCCCCTGCGTGGGCATGTCTTTTCTGTTTAGCCCCTGCGTGAGCAAGTATTTCTGTTAAGTCCTATTTAGGGCAAAATGTACTCTTTTTAAATTATTAGTGGCATGTTATCATTTAAAAATTTATTTGTCATTATATGCATAAATGTAATATGTATAAAATAAATAAATAAATCTAAAATATGTCATTCCTTTTATAAGGTCTGCCTTTAAATATTAAATAAGAATCTTAAAGGGTATAACCTAGCCTGCATGTCATTATAAGACCTAGCCATGATGGTAAAACCTGTTTAAAAAGAGATGCAAATCCTTGTTAACATCTGAAAACATGTTAACATTCCTGGCTGATGTGATTCATAAAATCACACGTGTCATTCTTATATTGGATTATTCCAATTCCTTCTTTATTATTAAACATCCATTTGTGATGTAATGCCTACGGGCCATAATTATTGTCATATAAGACAAAAGACAGTCGTAGCCTACAACTTCCTATCAAGAAAGGTAATGAACTGTGATTCAAACCTTGGTACCTCGATCCTATAAGATCTTGGCCTATAAATTGAAAATGTCCATGTGACTTGGCCTTTTGTGCCATTATTATAATTTAATTAAAACAAGGGATTATTATAATAAAAATCCTGAATGAATAATATTTAACAAATTAACCAATATGGTTATTAATACCATGGTTAATAAATCATCAAGAATGATATTACTGTATTAGACTTCTGAATAAATAATTATCATCAATTTATGTAGCCAACAAGCTACATGGCAGAGTCTGAAGAAATAAACAGTCACCCCCGGGAAAATCATGACACTACCAGGATCAATGTGACCGGTGCGAAACTTCAAGCACTAATTGATAATGCTGTTACCAAGGCCATAGATAGGCAATTAAATGAGTCAAGTGGTACTCGAAGCAAGGCCTCATCTATACCCCATTCTAAACCTAAGACTCACTCTGAGGCTCATAGTAAGCCACCATCAAAGAAGGATGATGACCGACACTCATCAAATCAGCATAGTGTTCCGTTGAAGAAAATTGTACTCGATCAAGAACCACGTATTAGGGGTTGTTCCTATAAGTATTTCGTATCCGGTAAACCCCGAGATTTCACAGGGGAAAAAAGAGCTATCGACTGCATGACGTGGTTAGACGAGATGGATACCATGGTAGATATCAGTGGTTGCGCTGATAGGGATGTTGTGAAGTATGTATCTCAGTCATTTAAAGGAGAAGCACTAGCCTGGTGGAGGTCTCTAATCCAGGCTACTGGGAAGATTCCATTGTACAATCTGTCTTGGGATCAGTTTGTTGCACTCATCAAAGAGAATTACTGCCCTCAGCATGAGGTTGAAAAGATTGAGTCAGATTTCTTATCTCTGGTGATGAAAAACTTAGACTATCAGACTTACCTTACTAGCTTTAATACCATGTCTCGACTGGTTCCATATTTGGTGACACCGGAGCCCAAGCGAATAGCTCGTTTCATTGGGGGTTTAGCCCCAGAGATCAAAGCCAGTGTAAAGGCATCCCGACCTGCTACCTTTAGGTCGGCAGCTGATTTATCTTTGTCTCTTACTTTGGATGCGGTCAGGATGAGATCGCTTAAGAACTCGGTGGAAGGTAAGAGAAAACGTGAGGACGATAACTCACGTCGGTCTGAGAAGAAGTTTAAGGGAACCACAGACCACAAGAAGAAGTTTGGGTCTGACAAGAGTAGTCAGCAAGCTGATGAGAAGCCAAAGTGCAAAACCTGCCAAAAACGTCACTTTGGAAAATGCAGGTTTGAATCCAAGTCCCAGTCAAAACCGTCTGCATGTGGGTTATGGAAATCCAAGGAGCACAAGACGATAGAGTGCAAGAAGATAAAGGATGCAACATGCTATAACTGTAACGAGAAAGGGCACATCAAGTCCAACTGCCCTAAATATGCCAAAAAGCCTGAAGAAGTCAAAAAGACCAATGCCAGGGTCTTTTGAATGGATGCACGAGAAGCTGTTCAGGACGATAATGTGATAACAGGTACCTTATTTGTAAATGATGTTTATGCAAGGGTGTTATTTGATTTGGGCGCGGATAAGTCATTTGTAGATGATAAGTTTTGTAAGTTGTTGAATTTACCTGTTAAAACCTTAAGCGTGAAATATGAGGTAGAATTGGTTGATGGTACCTTAGAGACAGCCTCGACTGTGTTAGATGGATGTTTTATATCCATTAGGAACCACTCTTTTCCGTTATCCTTACTTCCTTTGAAATTAGCTGGTTTCGATATAGTAATAGGCATGGATTGGTTATCTCATAACCAAGACCAGATTTTGTGTAACAAGAAGCAAGTGGTAATCAAGACTCCGTATGGTGAGCCACTTACCATACAGGGAGACACTCAGTATGGGTTGCCTGAGCAAGTGTCTATGCTCAAGGCATCGAGGTGTTTGAAGAAGGGTTGTGTCATTTATATGGCACAGGTAACTATCGATGAACCAAAACCCAAGGTTGAAGACATCCCTGTCATTTCTGAATATCCAGAAGTTTTCCCTGAAGAACTACCTGGTTTACCACCAGATAGGCAAGTAGAATTCAGAATTGACATCATCCCTGGAGCAGCGCCTGTCGCAAGAGCGCCTTACAGGTTAGAACCAACGGAAATGAAAGAGCTGAGAACTCAACTAGATGAGTTGTTAGCCAAAGGTTTTATTAGACCTAGTTCATCTCCTTGGGAAGCACCAATCCTGTTTGTAAAGAAAAAGGATGGATCGATGCATCTATGCATTGATTATCGCGAGCTTAACAAAGTCACTATCAAGAATAGATATCCATTGCCCAGGATCGACTATCTGTTCGATCAATTACAAGGGGCAAGTTACTTCTCTAAGATCGATTTGAGGTCAGGCTATCATCAATTGAAGGTTAGAGATGAAGATGTGCACAAGACTGCATTTAGGACTCGTTATGGTCATTATGAGTTCTTAGTGATGCCTTTTGGGCTCACTAATGCACCAGCAACATTCATGGATCTCATGAACCGCGTCTGCAAGCCCTACTTGGATAAATTTGTCAGCGTCTTCGTTGATGACATTATTATTTACTCAAAGAATCAAGCTGACCACGAGAAGCATCTTCGTTGTATCCTTTCACTGCTTCAACAAGAGAAACTTTATGCCAAGTTTTCAAAGTGTGAATTTTGGCTTCGTGAAGTCCAGTTTCTTGGACACGTGGTTAGTGAGCGTGGTATCCAGGTGGATCCCGCTAAGGTTGAAGCTGTCATGAATTGTCAAGAGCCGAAGACGCCCACAGAGATTCGTAGCTTTTTGGGACTGGCAGGATATTACAGACATTTCATTGAGAATTTCTCAAGGATTGCAGCACCCCTAACTTCGTTGACTAGAAAGAATATTAAGTTTGATTGGGGTCCTAAGCAACAAGAATCATTTGATATACTTAAGCTGAAACTGAGCAATGCTCCCGTGTTGACATTGCCTGATGGAATAGAAGAATTTGTAGTATACTGCGACGCATCACACACTGGTATGGGGTGTGTGCTTATGCAGAAAGGCAAGGTTATTGCCTATGCTTCCCGATAACTAAAAGTGCACGAGAAGAATTACACCACCCACGATTTGGAGTTGGGTGCCGTTGTATTTGCACTAAAGCTATGGAGGCATTATTTGTATGGTACCAAGTGTGTGATCTATTCTAATCACAAGAGCCTTCAACACTTGTTAAATCAGAAGGATCTGAACATGAGACATCGTCGATGGATGTAGACACTGAATGATTATGATTGTGAAATCCGGTACCATCCAGGCAAGGCGAATGTGGTTGCCGACGCATTGAGCAGAAAGGAAAGGGTTAAGCCTATAAGAATCAATGCCAAGAGCATTGAATTAAAGAACAGTTTGAGTGATAGACTGTTAGCCGCGCAGAAGGAAGCCATGTTAGAAGCTAACTATTCAAATGAAAAACTGGGAGTCACTGCAGAACAGTTATCATATGGTAAGGATGGAATCCTAAGATTAAATGGACGAATATGGGTTCCAATCTATGGAGGACTACGGGATGTTATCCTCCAAGAAGCCCACAGTTCTAAGTATTCCGTTCATCCTGGAAGTGACAAGATGTACCAGGATTTGAAGGCAAGTTATTGGTGGATAGGCTTGAAGAAGTCTATAGCTACCTATGTAGCCAAATGTTTGACGTGTGCACAAGTTAAAGCTGAGCACCAAAAGTCGTCAGGTTTGCTACAACAGCCTGAACTTCCCACCTGGAAGTGGGAAATGGTGACTATGGATTTTATCACCAAGTTGCCAAAGACAAAGCGTGGAAATGATACTATTTGGGTTATAGTGGATAGATTGACCAAGTCAGCCCACTTCTTACCCATTAAGGAAACACACAGTTCAGATAAGTTAGCTCAGCTATACGTGGATGAGATTGTATCTCTCCACGGAATGCCAGTGTCTATCATCTCTGATAGGGATACAAGGTATACATCGCATTTCTGGAAAAGCTTTCAGCAATCCCTAGGCACTCGATTAAACTTCAGCACTGCATATCATCCTCAGACGGATGGTCAAAGTGAACGTACTATACAGACACTCGAAGATATGCTACGAGCTTGTGTTATTGACTTAGGAGGAAGTTGGGATGATCATCTTCCATTGATTGAATTTTCATACAACAATATCTATCATTCCAGTATTCAAGCTGCACCTTTTGAAGCTCTATATGGAAGAAAGTGCAGAACGCCCGTTTGTTGGGCAGAAGTTGGAGATGTCCAACTAATAGGACCTGATATAGTCCTGGAGACGACAGATAAGATTATACATATACGAGATCGTCTCAAAGCTTCCAGGGATAGGCAGAAAAGCTACGCAGATAAAAGGCGTAAACCTCTGAAATTCGAGGTTGGTGACAAAGTGTTGCTTAAGGTATCACCCTGTAAAGGGGTAATGCGATTTGGTAAGAAAGGCAAGTTAAGCCCGAGATATATAGGACCATTCGAGATCATCGAATGTGTCAGAACAGTGGCTTATAAGTTAAATTTGCCTGAAGAGCTCAGTGGTATTCATAATGTATTTCACATCTGCAATCTGAAGAAATGTCTAGCTGATGAATCACTAGTCATACCACATACGGATGTGCACATAGATGAGAGCCTGAAATTTATTGAGAAACCTTTGTCGATTGAGGATCGACAGGTTAAGAAGCTTCGAAGGAAGCAGGTACCAATTGTAAAGGTTAAATGGGATGCCCGTAGAGGTCCCGAGTATACGTGGGAGGTAGAGTCCACAATGAAAGAGAAGTACCCTCATTTATTTCAGTAAATCTCGAGGTCGAGATTTCTTTTAAGGGGGTGATGATGTAACACCTCGTAAAATCATGTCCAATATAGTATCGACACGTGTCATGGACTTTAAACGTGTAACGGACTGAATATGAGGGACTAAAGTTGACAAACGAAGAAAGTATGTGTATATAAGGATACAAAGTGTCAACATTTGATAATTATTCCTTTCAACAACCCTACACGATGTTTATACCCTTAAAACGAATGTATTATGAGCATATGAAACCGTTTGTGGAAGAAAGTGAAAGTTTACAAGACGCGAGGGTTAAATGTGTCAACATGTTTAAGTTATACCTCTGAGTTACCTTTTAGTGAACCTAGAGCCTTGTAACGATTAATTATACTCCCAAGAATAAGTGGTAAAAATTTCACAAGGTTTCGATATCGTATGAGAAAGATACGCTAACTTTCGTAATTAAGGGATTAAAAGCGTCAACGAGGCAAAACTAATGTTTTCGGTTATCGTTTAATGAAACCGGACCTAATAATGATTGGTTTTATCTCATGGATCATAGAAATATAAATTTCATGGGTTAAAAGTGCTTAAAATGGAAGAAATTACGCTTTAGAAGGTCCAGGGGCTGAAAATGTCAATTTTTGAAACTTGTTTCCTGGTCCCCTACACCCTGGCGCTGCGCCACCACCTGGGCAATTCTCCGTCGTGTGACGCGATGGACTGCCAGCTCAGAAAATGTTTGTTTAACGTGGCAGTTTGCATGTTTGCTAAATTCCGCGAGTTTGCCACCCTCTGACAGCTTAAAACACGTCCCTAGACACTTGTTTTCATCTCTGGGGTTGCCATAACACCTGGATCAATCTCCATGATCTTCCTTGGCTATATATAGAGCCCTTTGTTGCAACTTTGTGAACTCACACTTTCACATTTGCTTGTTCTAACTCTCTGGAGCATTCTTGGCAATTGAGAAGCTTTTCCTCTGTTCCAATCTCGTGCTAAGGACCATTGTAAGTCATCTTAGCTTCTGTAATTCAGTTTTAATTAGTTTAATGGCCCAAAGTCAAACCGTCGTAATTAATGTTTGACTTAGTGATTAATCACTAATGGTCCAGTCAATTCTCGAATTAAAAGTAGCTTTGAGTTGGTAATTATGTGGGTAATAAACTCTTAAAAGGGCACCCTCTGATTCCCACTCTAACTAGGTCAATTGTCGGGTCAAACTTGATTATAAAAAGTCAACAGAAAGCTAATTTTTGCATAAACACATAATTAACAATGTAGAAGCTATGAAACCTGTTTTATCACTTGTATAACTTGGCAATTAATGTAAGAACATGTCTAAGCATGTTCAACCCGACAATTTTCAGTATAAGCTCGGTTTGGAACCGAAATTTGCAAAAGTAGACTTTTGCTTTGACTTTTAGTTCTGACCCATTAGAGCATAATTTAGAAATGCCTTAGAGCTTTATTAGGACCAGGTTACATGTCAGTATAACCCTCTGTGATTCTACAACTTGGTTCATTAGTTATTCGATTCATGTACATGTTTCCGTTATATGCCTAAATATTGACCATAATGCCCTTTTGACCTTAAAACAAGAATTTTGAAAATGTGAGAGGACAATAATCTTTATTACTGATTTATAAACATGTACCTAAATTTTCACATCAGTTTGAGGTCTAGATTAAGAGTTATGCTCAATAGCGTAATTAGAAAGCTTTTTATTAATTTAAAGGCGTAATTAGCATAAAGCCTATCTAAACCCAATTTTTGATACCAAAATTTTTACCTACTGATGTAAAATAATATTTTGGGATTTTTGAAGATTTTTATTTATTTTTACGCTGAGCATAACATAGGGTTATAGCTTTGATTCGGTAATTGTCGGTTTTGCCCTTTTGGCCTATAAAATGAGTTTTACATAATATTTGGATACCAAACCTTTTGCTACTGATTTTATATAATAAATAAAATATGTTGAGTCTTCTGGAATGATAAAAATATCAGCTTTTCTTTAAAAACCCGGAAATCGCTTAAAACCGTCTTTTTACGCGTTTAAAACGCATAGTATGTATTAAAACCATTTTTCTCATATAAGACTTAATACCTACTGATGTTTTAAGTAACTTTTTATATTTTAACAGTAAGCAAAAGTTTTTAAACTCAGATTTCAATTTTTGACCCTTAAAGCCTATGTGAAATTACCAAAATGCCCCTACGGTGCATAGTTTGGTTATAAAAGGTAAATTTCACATATATGCCATACCCTACTGTTATGAATTATAAAAATAAGTATTTTTACTGAATATATTAGACCTAAACTTAGATTTATATTTAAACTCTTTTATAACCTTTAAAATTACCAAAATACCCCTACGGGGCATAATTTGAGTTTAAATCCATTTTGGGCATAATGGAAGGTATCCTACTGATATCACAACATATTTAAGGCATATTAACTTAGAAAACCTGTTCATGATTCATTTGGTTACCCGTTACGCACTTTTCGCGTTCGGATTGGTTTATGTAACTAGTTTGCATAAATTAGCCGAAACGGGTCAAACCTTATCATTTTTGTCTCAAAATCCAGAATGTGTTTAGTTTACCCATATTAAACAAGTATACAAACTTGTCGGGTCTAAACCACATTCTAATCTGGTCTTCGCTTAATCACGCGTTTTGAACCGTATCTTCTTTTAAAAACTAACCGGTCTAAGTCTAGGCTTAATTAAGACCTGTTCGGAATCTAATAGGTTATTAAAACCTTCGTTCCAGATTAGGAGCCCGGTAAAATCCACTTGCACTCATTGTTTGTGAATTATACTTGCTCAGGTAAATACTTTTAACTTATTTTCCCTATACGGGCTTGGGATACGGTATTATAATAATACCGCTTGGTCGGGTGTGTAGTCATTTAAATCAGATTGTCATTAATGTATTTACATAACTCGTTTTAATCTGTATTATTTGGTGTATGGCCTTTGGGGGTTAAATGGCCATGTCCCAGATATCCTTGGCATCATTCATTGAAATGGCCATGACCTAAGCACGGGGTGTAGGCATACACCTGACAGTTGCATATGTAGAAACTGGTAACCCACTTTAAGGAATTAACCTTGTGGGCATTATACCTGTGGCGTGTCAGTTAATCTTGTCCGGCTCTTCTAACCAGCCCTGACGGACGATAAATAAGTAAAACTGTATACAAGATTATTTTTAAATAATTGTCCCAAGTTATAAAAGATATTTTGTGCCTTGTGCATTCAAATCAATTTTCTTAAACTCTTTTCAAAATGAGTCGGTTAATTGTATTTACCAGTGTAAACTGACGTATTTTCCCAAAAAGGCTAAGTGCAGGAACTATACGGAATAGGCTGGCTACTCCAAGCATCAATAAAGAGTCTTGCAAGCTTAGATGTCAAAATCAGTTGAACAATGATCTTTTTATCTTTTGATCCGCCTGTGGATCCTTTAAAGTCCGTTTGTAATACTTTGATATTACTTTTTATTCGGTTTGTAATGTGATTCATCTTTTGCTTCCGCTATGCATATAAATTGTGTTGTTTGACTATGATGATATCAACTACGTCACGATACTCCCCACCGGGCCCACCGGTAATACGTGAAAATATCGGGGTGTGACATCCCCGTGGTAAGGGAATATTCTGAGGTCTTCCCGGAAGACTTGCCAGGATTACCTCCTCAACGACAAGTCGAATTCCACACTGACTTGGTTCCAGGCGTCGCACCTGTAGCCAAGGCACCTTATCGACTTGTGCCTTCAGAAACGCAAGAGTTATCCACGCAGCTTCAGGAGTTACTAGACAAGGGATTCATAAGGCCGAGCTTCTCGCCTTGGGGAGCTCCAGTGTTGTTCGTCAAGAAGAAGGATGGTAGCTTTCGAATGTGTATCGACTACCGGTAGCTGAACAAGCTAACCATCATGAATCGGTATCCCTTGCCGAGGATTGATGATTTATTTTACCAACTGCAAGGATTAAAATACTATTCCAAGATTGATCTTCGATAGGGTTATCATCAGCTGCGAATTCAAGAGGAAAGTATACCAAAAACTGCCTTCAGAACTCGTTATGGACGTTACGAGTTTCTAGTGATGCCATTTGGATTGACCAATGCGCCGGCAGTATTTATGGATTTGATGAATCGAGTGTGCAAGCCATATCTTGATAAATTTGTGATCGTCTTTATCGATGATATTTTTATTTATTCGCGGACAAACGAAGATTACGCGCAACACCTCAGAGCCATTCTAGAGCTACTAAAGAAGGAAAAGCTCTACGCTAAGTTCTCGAAGTGCGAGTTTTGGATACGCGAAGTACAGTTCCTCGGTCATGTGGTAAACGAGAATGGCATTCATGTGGATCCCACAAAGATCGAGGCAATCAAGAACTGGGAAACTCCGAAGACACCGACCGAGATCCGATAGTTTTTGGGTTTAGCAGGGTATTATCGCAGGTTCATTGAGAATTTCTCCAAGACAGCTCAACCACTGACCTCCCTTACTCAAAAGGACAAGAAATACGAATGGGGAGACAAGCAAGAAGACCCCTTCCATCTGCTCAAGAACAAGTTATGCTATGCACCGATATTACCCTACCCGAAGGCACCGAAGACTTCATTGTATATTGTGACGCTTCGCGTCAGGGATTGGGTTGCGTGCTCATGCAACGCCAAAAGGTTATCGCTTATGCTTAACGCCAACTGAAGGTCCATGAGAAGAACTATACTGTGACAACCCTCACAATTACAGGTATCCGTACAATTAATTAATAATTAATTTGTGCTTAATGACTGTGCTTGATTACAACTGTTGATTTAACTGCTTACTGATTTCTGTTACATACATACACATGCATCACTTTCATACTGTCACTCCATTTATTATATACAAACATTAGTGACAAACTTGATGCACAAAGCACCGTTAGCACAGTGAGCGGATCACCCAGAAGACATGCTGACAATGCCAGCACCTAGACAGACAATGTTTTGAGGCCAGTTTGAGCCAGAGATAGAATACTACACTAGTAGGGAGTGTAGGGAAGTGAGGACCATAAAACTGCGTCACTAGGTGATAGTTATAGTGCCGGGATGTGCCTAAAACACACTCTAAATGCAAAATTCTGCACTTAGTAACAAAATTCAGCATTTAATAATGCTAGTAAAGTGCAAAAACTTGGCAAAATAGTCCTAGATACTTTCCAAAGTGTTGGGAAATAAATGTGTCACTAAAAGTAATATAAAAGACACTTTATGGATTAATTTAGCACTTTAACGGAACAACACCCAACCGAACAACCGGACTTTACCCGGAATACAAAAAATATTACCAAACACATTATTTTTATTTTTCTGAGCTAGTTAGGGTCCCCGAACTCCCTAACACACTATATATTATAAAACACACCATAAACCATTAATTAAACACTTGATCTCTAACTAGAATGGTAACTAATATTTGAAATCCAACAAGACACCCCCCCCCCCCCTCTTGGGGACGGTTACATGGGGACTTACACACAAGATTTGTTTGATTATTTTATTGGATTATGCTTAGTACTAATGAGACATAAGACACAAGGGGTATTAGATGTTGGAGGATCTTTATATAACCTACTAGTTAACCACCTTCTCTCATCACAACACATATCAAACTCACTCAACTCCCTCCTCTCTTATCCTTGTTCGGTCGAGAACCAACCACCCACCATCACCACCTTCAAGTTTTCTTTCATGCATTTTACATACATCCAAGGGTGCTAGGGATCATACAAACAAGCTTGGTGTATTTGGAAGCTCAAGGACCGCTCTCGTTTTCTTTTATCCATCACTTTTACACACTTGAACTCCCCTAGCCTTGTGCTAGTAGTAAGTGCCTTAGATCTTCATACTCTTCATATTTTTGTTGGTTAATAGTAAAAAGAATGGTGAAATCTCAAGAACTCTAAAGAACATGAACAAAGTCTTGACATAAACTAACAAGTGATGAAATAGTGTTAAAATGAAGATGAAATCATGTTGTTCTTATGTTGTTATGTTTGTTGATTGTTGTTTACTAGATAAAATGATATGGTTCATCATATAGACTTGCTAGATCATGTTTAAAGACATGAACTAGCAAGATGTGAAAGATAAAAATGTTGTGGATGATGGAATCATCCACACATAAACTATGAACTTGAATAAACACATGTTTTCTTGAAAAATAAAGATCTAAATGGGATGTAAACTTGTAGATCTAAAGATCCATGAGTGGTTTTTCGAAAGAACCAAGTGAAAGGTATAAGTTTTGATAAAACTTGGATTATACATAAACTAATCACACTTTTAGTGGGTAAACAAGTGTAGAAACACTTGTGTAAGAAGAAAATTCACAAAGAAATATTTTTAGAAAATATGACTAGAAGTTGTGAATATTCAAACTCTTTAAAAATGAAGTTTTAAAGGAACTAATCACATTTTTAAAAGATAACAAGACTTACTAAGTGTGCTAGTAAGTTACTACATGTTTTTACAAACTTTCAAGTTCATAAGTTTATGGTTTATGCTTGTTTTGACAAGTTTGGTAATTAGTGATTGTATGTTGTTACTTGATGATTGATTGAATGAATTTTTGAAAAGAAAATGATATGCTAATAAGCATGGACACCTCCATTTACAAAGGAAACTCTGGCGAAATTTTTCTAGAATTTTAACACTTAGAAAATATTTTTCTAGTAAGTGTTTACAAATATATTTTTAACTTGGTTTTCAAAATAAACTTCGCCATGATTTTTATTACAAAGACACTAAGTGCCGGAGGTTGATTTTCGTAAATAAAAATTGTTAAATATATATTTAGAATATATATTCCATACTAAAACTCTTGAATGATTGTTTGTTTATTACGTGAATTAAATATATTATTTTTAGGGTAAAAATAATATAACCTATAACGCCATGATATTACGACTCCAAAATAATACCAAAACCCTCACAAAATAAATATCTAAGTTACACAAGTATTGTTGCATTACGACACACTAAAACGTAACTTATGTAGTATTTCAGAAAATACTCTTATACGTATATTTTTGGCAAAGTATTATTTTGGGAAAATTATGAAGTAAAATATAATATTTTTGGGAAATATATATATTTTGGAATTAAGGTGTTTTAGACAAGTGATTAAAATATATTTTTCTAAGTGGGACTTAAAATATATTTTTCAGAATTACAAGTGTACATGTATAAATACCCCCATCCTTGGGAAGGAAATACACTTATAAGATAATTAAGAAGTGTGAATACGAAATAGTTGCCTAACTATTTTCCTAAATACAAAAGTTGAGTTAAAATAATTAATATTATTTTAACAAGTATAATATCAAAGTAACGCAACTCAAAACACTAAACCCTAAGCCAAGGCACGGCCAGTTCGTCTAATAGACATTAGTACGTGTAGGTCGTCACGCAGCAGATCGAGTTTGAGATTGACGTTACAGGATACGCACTTATGTGAGTTCATGTCCCCCTTTTCTCTTAACTGTTTTCAGTTTTTATACTTCGGGGGTGGAATACATGTTACAGTAATTACAGACACTTTTATACATGGTATGGTTAGCTTAAGGAGGGTATACTACTTAGATCATGTGAGTGGGTAGGTGGAACTTAAGGCCATTAATCCTCGTTGTAGGACCGAGGGTCATGAGTGATAGATCTATTCGCGTGTAGCGAGCCCCACTCCTGAGTCCGCTGAGTGGACCATGAGGTGACTATGAGCCCGACGCCAAAATCAGCTAGGTTTGAGTCTTCCTGCATCACTTCACACATATCATTGGCTTTGCAACCCAATGGTGATCTCTTTTTCCTTAATTGCTACATACCAGGGATTTTCATATATACTACAAAGGTTTACACATACTCACTTTTACATGAACTCGCTCAACTTTTGTTGATTTTTCAAACTACATGTATTTCAGGAAATTAATGGATCTGGCAAGGTATACAATCACGTCAAGCTGCGTAGGGAATAATGATGTCATCCAGGTTTAGGAGGTGTGACCCTTGCCTGGACGGGTTACAAGTCTTAAACCGTATTTCTAGTCAAGTCTTTTGTCGTGTCGTAAGAACATGTTTTTAATTATGTCATGAATGTATTTTGTTTCATGTGTCGACTTTTAAAACAATGTTGTTGTGGTAACCTTTAAAACTAAATGAATGGATGACTATCATGTGTTTTAATTCATATAGCATTGTTATGATTGTGCTATGGTATTAAGAAGTCATACCAAAATAAACCCACGCTTCCGCAAAAGCCAGGGTGTGACATATACCACTCACGATCGGGAGTTAGGTGCAGTGGTATTTGCTTTGAAGATCTGACGACATTATCTGTATGGTACTCGATGTACTATTTTCACTGATCACTAGAGCCTTCAGTACATATTCGATCAGAAAGAGCTTAATATGAAACAGCGACGATGGGTTGAGTTGCTGAATGATTATGACTGCGAGATCAAGTATCATCCTGGAAATGAGAATGTGGTAACAGACGCCTTAAGTCGAAAGGAAAAGATCAAGCTCATAAGGGTTCGGGCTTTAGAAATGATTATTCAGACGGATCTCACTTCACGTATACGTGTCACACAACGAGAAGCTCTTAAGAAGGAGAATCTTAAGGCCGAATATCTCCGAGGAATGGAGAATAAGTTGATGCCTAATGAGGAAGGAACCTTGTATTTCATGGGACGCATTTGTGTTCCGCTTTATGGTGGTATTAGAGAGGTTATTTTCGATGAAGCTCATAAATCGAGGTACTCGATCCATCCAGGATCGGACAAGATGTACCAAGACTTGAAGGATTACTACTGGTGGCCAAAGCTCAAGAGTGATGTTGCCATTTATGTGGGAAAGTGCCTAACCTATGCTAAGGTTAAGGCCGAGTATCAGAAACCCTCAGGACTTCTGCAACAGCCTGAAGTACCCATGTGGAAGTGGGAACAGATTTCGATGGACTTCATAATAAAGTTACCCAGGACCCCTAGAGGACATGATATGATATGGGTAATAGTGGACCGATTGACCAAGTCTGCGCATTTCCTACCGATTCGAGAGAAAGATAGCACAGGGAAGCTAACTGAGCTTTACCTCAGAGAGACAGTAGCACGTCATGGAGTGCCTATCTCGATAATTTCAGATAGAGATGGACGGTTTGTGTCAAGGATTTGGAAATCCTTTCAAGAAGCTTTTAGTTCTCAGTTGAATCTGAGTACGGCCTTTCACTCGCAGACAGAAGGTCAGAGCGAAAGAACTATTCAAACGTTAGAAGACATGCTTCGCGCTTGTGTAATGGATTTGGGTGACAGTTGGGATACTCATCTACCTCTGGTTGATTTTTCCTATAACAACAGCTACCATACAAGTATCCAAGTCGCGCCGTTCGAAGCTCTCTATGGTCGCAAGTGTCGTTCGCCATTATGATGGGCAGATGCCAGAGACAGACAGATGGTTGGCCCTGAACTGGTCCAAGAAACAACTGATAAGATCATGCAGATCTAAGAGCGCATCAAGGCGGCTCGTGATCGACAAAAGAGTTACGCAGATCAAAGGCGGAAACCTTTGGAATTCGAAGTAAGGGATATGGTTTTGTTAAAAGTCTCACCTTGGAAAGGTGTAGCACGATTTGGGAAACATGGCATATTAAACCCACGTTACATTAGGCCATTTAGGATATTGGAAAGGGTTGGTACCGTAGCATACAAGTTGGAATTACCAGAAGAACTAAACAGTGTTCACGATACATTCCATGTGTCTAACCTGAAGAAAAGCCCAACTCAAGAGACAGTTATCATCCCTGCGGATGAAGTGCATATAGACGACACTCTTCACTTTACTGAAGAACCCGTTGAGGTTACAGAATGGAAAGTTAACAAGACTCGGAGGAGTAGTGTTAAGCTTGTCAAGGTTCAATGGAACTCACGTCACGGCCCAGAGTTTACTTGGGAGCGTGAAGACCGAATGAAATCAAAGTATCCGCATTTATTCCCTAACTCCCCTGCAACCAATAACGCAGCTTAAAATTTTGGGACGAAAATTTCTTAACAGGGGGAGAATGTGACAATTGCCAAATTTCCATGTATCCGTACATTAATTAAACAGTAATTAGTGCTTTAAAGACTGTGCTTGATCTAAATTAATGACATGAATGCTTTCTGATTATTGTCATATACATACAAGTGCATCACATATTGCATGATTTCATATCATTATTGCACGCAACACTTTATGATTCAAAGGATGCACGAAACAAAGTTAGCACAGTTATCAGACAAATCAGAAGTACTGACGGGAGTTCAGTACTCAGACAGACAAGATGCTAAGACACAGAATGAGCCAGAAACCAAGAGTTACGCTAGTATAGTGTGTAGGAAAGTAAGGATCATAAAACTGCCTTCCTAGTGATAGTTTAAGTGCCGGAAAGTGCCTAAAACTCACATAAACTGCAGAATTCTGCAATTTTCAGCAAAAATCAGCATTTAAACAACTTTATATTATGCAGAATTATGGTTTAATGGTCCAGAATACCTTCCTAGGTGTCAGGAATCCAAACCGTCACAAAAGGGAACATAAAGCACACTAAACTGCGTAATTTAGCACCTTAACAAACCGGTAACCAACTGAACAACCGGACACTACCCGAAACACCAAATTTTCACTAGAAGCATTGTTTTATCATTTCCGAGCTAGTTATGGTCCCCGAACATCATAACACACCTTATAATTATATAACATCTAAAAACACTAAACATACACTTGGAATCTAGCTAGTTATCTTAACTATCCATCACAACACAACCAATACCCCCTAGTTCGACGGTTACAGGGGTGGCCCCCACCCTTGATTTGTTTCAATATTTTAATTGATCTTGTTGACATCTTTAGGAGCACATTATACATGGGTTAAGCACATGTTGGATGTTCAAAGTTATAAACCACAAGATCATTCACATAACTTCATTTCACCAACACTTCACACTCAAACTCTCTCCCTCTCTTCCCTTGGTCTCAGCCGAAAACACGACCACCACTTTCAAGCTTTCATTCATCCATTCTAAGGTGCTACAAAGGTGTAAGGAGCTTGATTAAGGAGCTTGGTGCCATTAGAAGTGGAAGGACCTTTCTCTAGAGCTTTTAACCACCAAGTTTTCACCTTCATCATTCTTGATCTCTTCCCTAGCCTTATGCTTGTAGTAAGACTCTCCTAACTCTATTTTACTTCTTATTATGATGGTTAAAAGTATATGTAAGTAACTAAACATGAAGAACATAAAGAGTCAAGAACATAACTCTTAACATAAAGCTCTAAATCATAAGAATCATTGTTGTTTTAGTGTATGTATGCTTCTTGATTGTTGATTATTTGTGTTTATGATGTTAAACATCATATGAAACTCGCTAGATTGTGATTAAAGACATGATCTAGCAAGTGAGAGGATGATCTTGTGAAAAACCAAGATGATCATCCTTTATGTAAACATGAACTTGAAATATGAAGATGTTTTTATGAATGATGATGGTCAAAACATAATATAAATCTTGTAGGTGGATGATTTCAAAACTAGTTTCCTCAAGAAACCAAGTTTATTTACATGATTTACATAAACATGAGTTTTAAAGAAACTAATCACATTTTTAGTGTTAAATCAAGTGTAGGAATATGTTGTTAACAAGAAAAATTCAAAAGAATGATTTTTAGCAAAATCATTTTACGAGTTGTGAAAGTCTAAAGTTTTCAAGAATGCTATTTACAAACAAATAACCACACTTTAAAGGGTAACAAAGCTTACTTAACAACATACTAAGTTACTACAAGTTTTTACAAAATTTCAAGTTCATGTTGTAGTGTAAAATGCATGATTTTGGCACTTGGTAAGTATTGAATGAATTGTTGTTGATTTGTGATGATTTTTAAAAGAAAATGATATGTTTTGAAAGCATGGAAACCTCCAGTTTTAAGGGAAAACTAAGGCAAAATTTTTCTAGAATTTAAACACTTAGAAAAAAAATATTTTTAAACAAGTGTTTATAAGTAAATTTTATCCATGGTTTTCATATAAAATTTGCCATAATTTTTGTTACAAAAATTACATATATTGGAGGTTGGTTTTTGATAAATAAAAATGATTAAATATGTATTTAGGAAAATATATATTTAGATGTCACAATTTGTGTGATTACTTGTATATTATGTGTATTAGTTATATTATTTTAGGGCTTGAAATAATATAACACACCAAATACCAAGAATTATAATACAAAATATATTACCAAAATTATAAGAAAGTGAACGTATAATTTATACCCAAAAATTGGACAAACCGAACTAGGAATTTGGATTATATGAATATTCCGGGATTAAATCCATATGTATATTTTGACAAATAAATTAAACGGTATTTTGGAAACCAAGAAAACGAAAAATATGATTTTTACAAGTGTTACAAAAATATACCATATTTTTGTCAAGAAAAAAATATATTATTTTTGAGTAAAGAAAAATATATGTGTTTTTCTTGAACTATTAAGAAGATATATTATTTTTGGAGAAAATATATATTTTCTTAAATGAATTTATAATATATTATTTTTTTTGGGTGAAAAATGGATTTATAAATATTTTCTAAGTTAATCTTGAAAATATATTGGTTTTAAGGGTTATATAAAAATATAAATATTTTTGCCAAGGAAGAATTATAAATAATTTTCTATAAGAGTTTTCTTAAAATATATATATTTTAAGAATGTAAATTGGTGATATTTATTAGTTAAAAATAATA
Source organism: Helianthus tuberosus (assembly GCA_030545235.1). NCBI lineage: Eukaryota > Viridiplantae > Streptophyta > Magnoliopsida > Asterales > Asteraceae > Helianthus > Helianthus tuberosus. Next base: position 68,965 of record JARYGA010031970.1, read on the forward strand.
TTGCGGAAGTATAAATACCAAAATTAAGTATAAGACTACTTAATAAATACAATAAAAAATACGTATTCTCGTACGTATAAATACACATCGGAATACGCCACCAATACTTGGCAAAAATACAAAAGTTTAAGAATACATGTATAAGTATACCCATCCTTGGGAAAATATTCTTTGAAGAGTTACAAAACAAATAAATTAAGATATATTATTTTAACAAATATTCCAATAATTAATAAATATAATTTAAGTTAAAATATTTTTATTTAACAAATAATTACATACTTTGGAATAATATTTATGACACCAAGAAATGTAACTCAAAGTTACTAAGTCAAAACAAATAAGACTAAAAGTCAAGGCACGACCCATCCGTCTAATAAACCATAGCACGTGTGTAGGTAGTCGTGCGGCCGAGGAGAAGCTTTGAGTTACACATGTTTGCTGAACGCAAGATTGTGAGTTCATGTCCCCCTTTTCTTTTAACTTTTTTCAGTTTTATAACTTCGGGGGTGAAATGCATGTTACAAATGTTTACAAACGTTTATAAATGGTATGGTTAGCTAAGGAATGAACTGTTAGATCATGTGAATGGGTAGGCGCACACTTAAGACCATTAATCCTCGTATAAGGACCGAGGGACATGAGTGATAGATCTATTTGGGTGTTGCGAGCCCCACCCCTGGGCCGGAAGTGGCCGAAGGTGGTGACTATGTCTTCCAGCTGGAAGCCCGGTACAAAATCTGCTAGGTTTAAGCCTTCCTACGTCGTTGCACACATGTTAATGACCTTGCAAATCATTAATTGATCTGTTCATAGACGCTTTCATACCGGGTTTACAAATACATACTTACAGTGATTACAAGTTTATTACGAGCTCACTTACAAAACACATGAACTCGCTCAACTTTTGTTGATGTTTTTAAACTACATGTATTTCAGGAAACTGAAAATGGATCTGGCGGGCATTGAAGGTTTTCAAGTTGTGTCCACAATAAACGATGTTATCCAGTGTTAGAGGGTTTGAATCGTGTATTTTATCTTTGATAGGATACATGGTTCAAAGCGTTGTTTTATTAGTGTCTTTTGTGTCGAGTCCTTTATGGAACTTTATTGGTTGGTTTGTATTATGAACTTGATGTCTTGGTTGGTGTTAAACAATGTGGTTGTATTATTTTGAAACTCTTTAATGGATGAACATCATGGTTTCTATCATATAGTTGTTTGTTATGGTTGAATGCAATGATATTAAGCAAGTCACACGCAACACGCTTCCGCAAAAGTCAGGGTTTATTTCGTATATATATTTTAAGTTATACAATTATATAGTACCAAATGTTTTTGTACATATTTCTATTTTTATATATGAAATACCATTTGTTTTGTTAATATAATTTATGAAATATAGAATACTTATATATTTTTCGCACACTTTTCATGTGTATATATATAGGTACATGTGCTGATATCATATAAGAAATGCATATGTAATAACATATAATATTTTCATAGTATCATTATATTTTAGCAAAATATAATAATCATGTTTAAAGTATGCTGAGATATTATATTTTAGCAAAATATAATAATATAATTACATGTTTTGTCAAAACTTTGACAAAATATATAGATATTTTAAGTCGAGTAAAATTTTGGGCTATGTCATAAATTATAAAATTTGTATCGAATAATATTTTATATTATAATATTTCAGTGACATCATATCTAAAGGGTGCTATCCTACATCTTTGATTAAGATATTAATGTTAATATCGTAATATTATTGTAATTTATATTAAATTGCATTCACATAAATATATGGGGATGATATCTATCACCAATTTTAACATAAATATATTATGAATATATCTTCTTTATATATTTATAGCATAATCATATTGTAAAATACAAATAGGGATTACACATACTTGAGAATTTAAATGACATAAAATCATTTAAGTATAATATATTATCTTAATATTTGTATTATGCTATTTTCGAATTATCATACCTAAATTGCGTTATCTTATATTAATATCTTTGACCAAGATATTAAATATTAGTATCATACTATTATTATAATCTTATAAAATTTATATTGAATTATATTCACATGGATATATGAATATGAAAATATATCATAATATTTGATAAGGCATAACATTACTAATATATCACCTATATATATATAATTTTTAACCATATCATAACTGTGAGATACAGATAGGGGTAACACATATCGAGAATTCAAAACTTGTGAAATGACATAAAATCATAATAGGCATATTAAGATTTTATGTTCACAGGATAACACATAAAGTATTTATTTCCTAACATAACATAATTGTTTAGGTATTAGAAGAACACCTAAATGGCTTAAACAAGCGGCTTAGCTCTGATACCACCGTCTATCGCAACCCCCGACCCCACCCTGGGAGCGGGAGCCGCGAGCCAGCTAGATGGTATCGGTGTTTATTAATTTGGCAGCGGAAAGTTTCATCAGTACCGTAGTTAGGAAATATTTTTATCAGAGTTAAACACCAAAATGTTTAAAATAGATAAATGGGATGATACCCAAGTTTTTCTGATAATACATTTATAATATCAAGTGGGACAAAACCCGATTTTTCATTTGTAATATATCTATAGGGATAAACCCTATTTATTGAAAACAATTCCTTTTTAATTAGGTAACTTTTATAGCGACTTTTCTAAGCCTTTAATGCTCTCCAGCTGGCTTTTATGGGCTTCACACTAAGTTACCAGAAACACGTGTTTAAAACATTTTATCAACAAAAAACACTGGTGAGTGAATCCCAGTTTAATCAAAAGAGGTTTTATCCTTGTACAGTATTGAGGGCAATCAACAATTACATTTGTTTATTTTTCTACCTTAATTACCACCCACGGTACTGTCGACCCTACTTGTGGTCATGTTACTACTCACAGTGTAGTAACAAATTTTGTATACAAAACCCCAACATACCGACGATAATTATAGAATACAAATACTCAATCACTGTTAATTATAATGTAAAACAATTGAGGTTTTGTAAAAACAGTTTACAAAAAGAGAAATTACTCACATTTGTAGGCTTAGGTATTTCTATTGGCTTTCTGGTAATATTATAGCTTCCTGATAATAATATAGTTTCCTGGTTAATTTAAATAGTGCACGTAGGGGTGTTCATGAGCCGATCCGATCCGATCGAGGGTCTGCTCATGCTCGGATTGAATTACAACCGATCCAATCGGATCGAATTTGCAAAATCGAGCACAAAAGTGATGCTCATGCTCGGATTGAGTTTGAATCGATCGGATCGTTTTCGCTCAGTTTTTTTCAAATCCTAAAAAAATCGAGCGGATCGTTTTCGCTCGATTGAATTATAAGGCAGCGTTCAACAAAAACAAATCCTAACTTAATTAAAACATGTCCAACACTTTACTAACAAAAGCAATACATAACTAAAATCATGATTCTAAAAATGTTCTTAACAATATCAAGAAGCACAAAATAAAGTGCGAAATACAAATTGTCATTTAGTTCAAAAGTCATTTAGGGTTAGATTTTGGTGTGTTTGTGGAGCGGCGATATGCAGATTTTGAATATTGTTTTAGGAATAGGGATTTAGGGTTAGATTTTAATATTAACTATTAAGTTGGGCTGAATATTTTTTGGGCTTTTAATTTTTTTTTGGGCTAGTATATTTTTTTGGTTTTTAATCTTTAAAATCTATAATAGATATATATATATATATATTACTTATTAATAAAAATAATTCGAGCGAAACCAAGCGATCGATGAGCGAACGGACCTTTGCTCATGCTTGGATTGAATTTGAATCGAACCGATCCGAGCGGCTCATTTACAAACTGAACAGGAATCGAACGAGCACTTTTCGATCGATCCTCGATCGTTGAGCAGTTTGGACAGCCCTAAGTGCACGTGTGTTAGTAAAATAACCCAAATTGCATTAACCGTATAACTCGAGACAGAACTCCAATGACTGAGTCAGGCAAGGCCTTGACATGCATTACAGAGTCCTAAATCAATCGGGTGTACACACGAGACAGAATTCCAATGACGGAGTCGGGCAGAGCCAACATGCATTAAGGAATCCTAGATCAATCGTGTAGGGTAATAGCAGGGTTATAATACTTGCAACGAGGCAGAGCTTCGCTATTTAGGGGTATAATGCTCGGGCAGAAGTTTAACTATTAGAAAGTTTGAGAAAGAATTTAGAAATGATCAAGGATTTAAATGAGGCTGGAACCTCAATTTATAGGCTGATCCGGGGTGCTCTCGCGCCCCGCGAAAGATCTAGCAAAGGCCTTCGCGGCGCGAGAGGGATAGAAAGGCGACAACGATTTGATGAGTCATCACCTTGGTTCTGACGCGTGTTCGACACGTGGCGACTCAGGTGTGCAGCAAGTATCGGGCTCTCGCGCCCCGCGAAGGATGAAGAGAAGTCTGTCGCGCCCCGCGACAGACTATTAATTTTGTTTTTATTTGTTATTTAGTGAAATAAAGGTTATTCGGGTCCGTTTCTCGTATTCGGGGTGTTTTTAGGAGCGTTTAGGGTGTTTCTTGAGGGTTGTTATAGCCCCCACCTGCACACACCTTTAACCTCAGCTATCACGTTGGCGAGAGACCCATGGAGCCCCTCTTTAATTCGGTCGGTATGGGTGGTGGCGCCCTGAGGGCGCTATCGGTGGTGAGGTGGCGAGGTGGCGCCCTCCCATACCCTCTGGCCTAAGACTACTTTGTTACTCTACTTTACAACAACAACAACAACAACAATAATAAAAAACCAATTTGCTTAGGTTTAAACTTAAAACCTCTCATCTAAGACTACATGTTATCCGTAGGTGGTCATGTTGTGGTGCAACGTATAGCCCATTCGACAATCGTGAAAGCATCCCTCTTGGCCTTAAAATGCGGGTGTGATGTTTGCATGTGGACTCTTCCATAAGGCATGCAAAGGGTTTGTGAGGATGTCCCAATTTGTTTTTTTTTTAATCGGTAGGAAACTTAAACTTGGATGTGGAAAGTAGAAACCCTGTAGATAAAAGCCTAGTGAAAATGATGTAGCACCTACGTGGCATTTTCATAGGGTGTGGAACAGTGTCGGATCTTGAAAATCCTTATAAGGGCAACGTTTAAAAAAGGGTCACAAAATCGGAAAAAAAATCGTCAGTTTTTTTTTCAAAATTTACACTACCGTCGGAGCGTTAAGGGGTAGCAGGGCTACCCATATCAAGAAGATAGGTTCACCCATGGTGTGGAAAGTAAAACCACATCGGATACTCTAAGAGGCATGTATCTCTAACGACTCGACTATCCTCACGTTAGCATTTGGGATGAGCATTTGGTACCGAGTATAAGTGTCGAAACCGAGTTTCCCATACCAAATTATTTTCGGTGCCGATTCAGTACCCCACTTTTTGGTGTTTTCAGTACCAGTATTTTACCGAATTTTACATTCAAATGCTGTACTATACCGAAAATGTTCGGTACCGGGTACCCATATTTGATGATTTTCGGTGTTCGATATCAATACTGAGCTCATCCCTAGTTATCATAAACGTTACCCGGTTATTTTATTTTTAATAATCGGTTTAAATTAATTATATATCTTAGTAATTACAAAATCCGAAGAAAAAATTATTAACAATAATGAGATATTAAGAATCTAAGCATTCAGCTAATACATATCCAACATTGGATTTATTATAACCAAGTCTGGTTTAGTTTCATTAGATTGATAACCTGGGAGCACTCCAATGTTCAAGTCAGTATCATCTCGAGAATTTTAATATACACACGAATATAAGCATAAACATATATTGTAATTTAGAAAGATAGTGAATGAATGAAGATTTAGGTAGAAAGGGAATAACTTGTCTTCTATGGAAGAATCATCATCATCAACATACTCAGTAAATCCCATCAATAGCAAAGCTAAGGTAGGGTCTGAGGAGGGTAAGATGTAGACAGTCTTACATCTACCCCCGTAGGAATAGAGGGGCTGCTTCCAGTGAGACCCCCGGCTCGATAGTAGTTTTGCATCAAGCCTTGGACATAAGGCACATAACACTCGGCAATTAAGACAAAGGCCAATTAGTGCATTTACTCCATTGTCTTTCGGCTATCAACGCCACCACATGATGCATGATTAACCATTCCCCTCTTTTAACATCATTTTCACGAAATTAGTAAAATAAAGTTAAAATTAGTGCACTTTCACTTTTGCCTCCGAGCGCCCATATCACACCCCAACCGATGGCGGAACTAAGCGTTCAGATTGCTCACGAGATTCCATAACACTAGTAATTTCAATATAGATTAAACAAGTTTCATGCATAAGTTTGTCTAAAACAGCATCACCATCAAAAGATTCAAATACAACCATTAATCATTGTTCAAAGTCTAGATTTAAACTAGGTGGGTTTCTAAGCATCAACCCTAGCTTGTTTTCCATAGTTCCAGCATCTATCAGCCTGCAACATGTATTAAAATTACAAAAACGTACTTGCGAGCATACAAGTTTGAGTAATAGAATAATAGTTTAAAACAACTCATATCCATATGTAAATGTTAACAAAATAGTTTCAGCCATGCTAGTGTTCGCAGTCCAACAAGTGATAGCCCAAGTCTCCCGATGCTTTAGTGTTTTCCCAAGTCTCAAGGAAAACTAGTATCCTCCTAACAATACCCCCGAGAATAATGGGGAGGTGCATCTCCTATAGCGCTACTATTGTTAAGGCGGAACTACACACTCTGGATTAAACGTCCACATAGCACAAATAGAATACAAGAATCACAAGTTTCACATACACATAGGATAGAGTTTAGCTTGCAAAATTTTCAAGTATCATAGTTTAATAGAATACATGTTACATCCCGAAGTTTAAAACAAAAAGGGATCGAATATACTCACAGTGATTGCTTAACAGATCAACTGTTATTGGATCAAAGGGAGCTCTTTAGAATTAGCCTGATTAGATTACAACGGATAAGAGTCGGGCAGAATAACGAGATTCAACAAAGTGTCGGATTAGTCATCTTGATCGGATGGCGGTTCGATCAGATGGCTATCCGATGGGATTGCCATCCGATTGGGATGGCTATTGTGAGTAAGTGACGGATTGCCACTCGATCAGATGGTCATTCGATCGAATGGCCATTCAATCCGAGTGTCTAGTTTCCAAATGTTCAAGTTTCTGAAAAAGTTTCTAAGTGTTAAGGATTTCAATATTCAAGGTCACCTTGATCGGATGGCGGCTCGATTGGATGGCTATCCGATCGGATTACCATTCGACGATCAGGACTTCAAGTTGTAAAACGTTTAAGGTTAGGAGACCATGTCACCCGATCGGATGGCAGTTCGATCGGATGGCTATCCGATCGGATTGCCACTCGCTGATCAAAGATTCACGGTGTCCAAGTGTTAGGGTCAATGAGGCAAGTGTCACTCGATCGGATGGCAGTTCGATCGGATGGCTATCCGATCGGAATGCCACTCGATCGGGTTATCCTTGTCTCGTCCCTAAACTTGTACAACCGATCTGATCAGGAGGGAATCACCCCAGTCCGTTCACCGTTTTTGATAAAAGTCTTAGGAAAACGATAAAGATAAACATGAGTTGTAGTTGAAAAGTATAGATTTAGTAATATAACAACCCTCCTAAAAAAATTTCGACACCCCTAATATGTTTAAAATATCCCACTATGCCTTAAAATACACCCCGTATGTGAAAACCGAGCCCAAATACCCTTATATAATTAAAAATAAAATAAAATCAAGTTTTATGTGTCGCTCGCGGGCCGCATAGACCATCATGGTCTCTTACGCGGGGCGCGACAACTCAACCACCTGACCGCACCCGGTGCCGCCATGTGTCGGACTCGTGTTGAAGCTAGTGCGATGACTGGGCCAGGCTAGGGCCTACTCAGCCTTTTACACGGGCCGCGTAGCCCTTGGCCTCATCTTACGCGGGCCGCGAGGAACTCGAATTCAGGCCCTATATAAAGAAGACATTGGCTGTTCAGTTCCAGTCGCTCATTCTCAACTTTCTTTCTCGAATTTCTATAGTGTAGCCACTATTCTCGGGCATAATACCCCCTAATTAACGAATCTCTGCCCCGTTGTAAGTTTTATAACCCCGGTTACGTATTAGATACACTGCCCGATTGATCCAGGGTTCCATAATGGCTGTCGTGGTTCTGCCCGACGTAGTCATTGGAATGTCGTCTCGGGGTGTCGCAACCCCCGCCCCCTATCTGTCCCGGGAACGGGCAGCCGCGAACATCAGTTGTGGTGGTATCAGTTTGTTTATTAATTTGGCAGCGGAATTTCATCAGGACCGTAGTTAGGAAATGTTTATCAGAGTAAAACCACCATATTTTATATTAATAACCACATGGGTAAAACCCAAGTTTCTTATTACAACATAGGGATAAACCCTATTTTATTGAATTTAAAACATCGTCTTTTAGGTAACTTTTATAGCCATATTTTTCCAAGCCGTCAGTGCTCTCAAGCTGGCTTTCTTCTAATTTGACTGTCACATTTTGTTACCTGAAACGCGTTTTAAAAACATTTGTCAGTGGGAAATACTGGTGAGTGAATCCCAGTTTAATCAAGAAACACTTTATCAATTAACACAGTATTGAGAGCTATCACATTGTTTATTTCTACACAATTACTCATTCAGTACTGTCAATCCTGACTGGTGGGTCATATTACACATTGGCTAACTCGTTGTCCAATTGTAACGTGTTCCACATTTTGTATACAAAACCCCAACATACCGGCAGTAATTGAAGAACTATAAAGACTCAATCACTGCTTAATCATATCGTAAAGCATTTAAGGTTTTGTAAAACAGTTCACAAAATGGTTTACAAAAAGAGGATAAACTCACATTGCTATCTTAGACTTCTTTTAGGGTTTCCTGATGATTTATCTATAATTTACACAAATGTACATATGTTAGTATAATAACCCTTTATTTATATTAACGATACCCTCCCCGAGATAGCATTCCAACAACTACGTCGGGCAGAACCACGACAGTCGTTACGGAACTCTGGATCAATCGGGCAGCGTATCTAATATCTAACTGGGGTTACAATACTTACAATGGGGCTAGACTTCGTTAATTAGGGGGTATTATACTCGGAGATTATGCCTACTATGTGAGAAATTCGTGGTACAGAAAAGAAAATGAACGAGTTTTACTGAAGGCTCGATGCCCTCTTATATAGGGCTGAAATTCAAGTCTCTCGCGGCCCGCGTAAGGTAAGACTAAGGCCTACGTGGCCCACGTAATAGGGGGGTCTAGGCGTAGGTGATCCGGGTCATGGTATAGGTTCAACACGCATTTGACACGTGTCAACACCGGGTGCGATCTAATCGTATAGCTGTCGCGGCCCGCGTAAGCTCAAGAGGTGGCTTACGCGCCCCGCGTAAGTCTCATTTTTCTTGTTTTGTAATTATTTTTAATGATATTTCATATTTCGGGCTTGGTTTTCACATATGGGGTGTATTTTAAGACATATAGGGTAATTTAAAATATATTAAGGCGTCAGAAAAATTTCAGGAGGGTTGTTATATCCTCCCCACCTTGTTTTAGAGCTCGTCCTCGAGGTCTACTGGAACAAGTGTGGACATTTCCTTTGCATTTCTGATTCAAGTTCCCATGTGTATTCTGGTCCTCTTTTGAAGTCCCACTTCACTTTGACCAGAACTAATCTCTTGTGTTTGAGATTCTTGACTTTCCTGTCTTCAATTTGTAGAGGTCTTTCTACAAATTTTAACTGTTCATTTACCTCTATATCCTTAAGAGGTACTATCAATGATACACCAGCTAAGCATTTCTTGAGATTAGATACATGAAATACATCATGTATTCTTACCATTTCCTCTGGTAGTTGTAGCTGATAGGCTACAGGTCCTATTCTTCTAATAATCTCAAAAGGTCCAACATACCTGGGGCTTAGCTTTCCCCTCTTAATGAATCTTACTACTCCTTTCCAAGGAGAGACTTTTAATAATACTTTATCTCCTACTTGAAATTCCAACGGCTTTCGTCTGTTATCAGCATAACTCCTTTGTCGATCACGTGCTGCTTTCAGTCGTTCCTTGACTTGAATGATTTTGTCTATTGTTTCTTGTACTATCTCAGGTCCAGATAGTTCCTTTTCTCCAATTTCTGCCCAACAGACTGGCGTTCGGCACTTTCGTCCATAAAGTGCTTCGAATGGTGCAGTATTGATACTTGTGTGATAACTATTATTATAAGAAAATTCTATCAAGGGTAAGTGATCGTCCCAATTACCTCCGAAATCAATTACACAAGCTCTAATTCCATGGTCTGAATTGTCCTTTCGCTTTGTCCGTCCGTTTGAGGATGATAAGTTGTGCTTAGATTTAACTTGGTTCCCATTGTTTTTTGGAAACTTGTCCAAAAATGAGAGGTAAAACGACTATCTCTGTCAGAAACAATTGATAGAGGAATTCCATGTAATGAAACTACTTCATTTACATATAATTTAGCTAATTGTTCCATACTGAAAGTTTCCTTCATTGGTAGGAAATGAGCTGACTTGGTTAGCCTGTCTACAATCACCCAGATTGTATCATTACCTTTTCTTATTTTGGGTAATTTAGTAACAAAATCCATTGTTATTAATTCCCATTTCCAAACAGGCATTTCTAACTGTTGCAATAAACCTGAAGGTTTCTGATGTTCAGCTTTGACTTGTGAACAGGTTAAACACTTGGCAACATATGCTGCTATATCCTCTTTCATTCCTATTGTCACGGCCCCCGTCCCGGTATGAACCGGTCAAGGAGCCGCGGGACAGAAATCCAGTGGTATTTATTAATTGAGTTGACAGCGGAAGATTTACAGGATCTTTTAAACTTGAAAATGCCCAATTATTTTATTTCCATAATTTGGGACAAACCCCGTAATTTACAAGAGAGGAATTTCACTAGGAAATTCTCTGTTTTACAAAACATGTTTATTTATTTTACCGAGCCACCACTTCAAGCTTGTTAGTGCTCCGTAGCACGTTTTTCCTTGGTTCACAGTAAGTCACCTGAAACATGTTTTAAAAATATTTTATCAGCGAGGAAATACTGGCGAGTCACTCAAGTTATATAAAACGACACATAGTTATAAATTACAGCATAAGAGCGATTACAATGGCTTCTATCTTATTTTTATCTGGCGCCGTGTCACAGCCTTGTGACGATGGTCATACCACTATTGGGTCCTTTCACCCAAGTAGTGATGATTATCACTGTTAGGTTAATGAACCTAACCGTGAGAAATTAGTAATGTGCACAATACCCCACTAGCCAGTGATTCAAGATAACCACGACTTAATCCCTGTAATTATAACTTTTAAAAACAATTGGAGTATTTTAAAACATTGTTGATAAAAAGAGAATGACTCACATTGCAAGTTTAGTCGGGCAAAGTTTAGCCTACTGATAAGCCTGTTAACCTAATTCAAATAACAATGCACATAAAAACTAGGTCAGTAACTTTAATCCAACTTTTACGACAACTCATGAGATCAAAACCTTCACAATGAATGACAAAGTGCGATACTTAAACATCCATCGAATTCACGACGAATGACAAAGCATAGCCCGAGTTTGGGCAGCACTTAAACATCCATCGGATTGGTTTTTATCGATCGGACATTAAATCGTAGCAGTGATCGAGCTATTACCCTGTTATCACGGCAGAATTTCGTGATTGTGTGTGTTTTTAGAGTAAACGGACGATATCTCAGTGTACGAATTGAATTTTAACGTCGAACCAACGCCAAACTTCAAGTGCCAATGCCCTCTACTTATACTGGAAAAAGGTCTCCCTCGCGTGGCGCGACAGCCTGTCGCGTGGCGCGAGGGGTGCAGTTCTAGGGTAGGGTAGCCACGTCTCCAACTAGCCTTGGTGAGTCGACGGTTTAACGAAATTCAATTTAGACAACGAACTGTGATGATAATCGTCAATGGGGAATACCCCCCCCCCCCTGAGTTTTAGGGGCCCTGATCCTAATTCCAATTGTTCTGAAAATTTTAAGGGTCATGCCATATCACTTGGGGGTCTCAATTAGGGTTTCCTAATGAACAAAATAAGATAATAAGTAACAATTTTTATGAGAGTTGTTACACCTATCCACCAAATATTATTTCTTAAGTCCTGATACATCTTATCACTTCCAGGATGCATCGTATACTTAGACCTATGGGCTTCTTCTAATATACGGTGACGTAGGTTTCCTAATTTAGGTATCCACATCCTTTTCTTATGGAATCTCCAAATTCCATCTGTTCCTCGTTCTAATTCCTTAATCATTCCTTTTAACTTCTCAGTATCATCCTTGATTACTGATTTTGTGCCATTCTAATATGTTCATTTAAATCTACTTGCAGATTTAATTTAAGTGAACGTACTCTTTTTGGCTTTTCATGATACTTTCGGCTTAAAGCATCAGCAACTACATTTGCTTTTCTTGCATGATACTGGATATCACAATCAAAATCACTAAGTAATTCCATCAAGCGTCTTTGTCTCATATTCAACTCCTTTTGTCCGAAGACATACCTTAAACTCTTATGGTCTGTGAAAATGGTAAACTTACTACCATATAGGTAATGTCTCCAAATCTTAAGGGCGAAAACTACAGCTCCTAATTCTAGATCATGGGTTGAATAATTCTCTTCATGATTCTTAAGTTGTCTAGAGGCGTAAGCTATAACCTTTTGACGTTGCATCAATACACATCCATAACCTAATTTAGAAGCGTCACAATAGATTACAAAATCTTCAGTTCCTTCTGGTAACGCTAGTATGGGTGCATGGGTTAATCTTTGCTTAAGAATTCTAAAGGCTTCTTCTTGTTTGGGTCCCCATTCAAACTTATTGGATTTACAGATCAGCTTAGTTAAAGGAATGGCTATTCTAGAAAAATCTCGAATAAATCTTCTATAATAACCAGCCAATCCTAAGAAACTTCTAACCTCGGTTGGTGACTCAGGGGTTTTCCACTTGGTTATCACTTCGATCTTGGTGGGATCTACATGAATTCCTTCATGATCAACTAAATGTCCAAGAAATTGTACATGTTCTATCCAAAACTCACACTTCGAAAACTTAGCATAAAGCTTCTCTTTTCTCAATAAACTTAGAAGTGCTTGCAAATGCTTTGCATGTTCCTCTTTATTCTTAGAGTAAATGAGAATATCATCTATAAAGACAATTATGAATTTATCCAAATATGGTTTACATATTCGGTTCATCATGTGCATAAATGTGGTTGGGGCATTGGTTAAACCAAATGGCATGACAGTAAATTCATAATGGCCATACCTTGTTCTGAAAGCGGTCTTAGGAATGTCCTCTTCCTGTACCTTTAATTGATGATATCCTGACCTTAAATCGATTTTAGCGAAAAATCGTGCTCCTTGCAACTGATCAAACAGATCATCAATTCTTGGTAATGGATACCGATTCTTAATCATGACCTTGTTCAATTCACGGTAGTCAATGCACATACGCATTGATCCGTCCTTCTTTTTAACGAATAAGATCGGTGCTCCCCAGGGTGATGAACTTGGCTGTATAAATCCTTTCTCCAACAATTCGTCTAATTGTTTCTTCAGTTCTTGCATTTCTGCGGGTGCCAAACGGTAAGGTGCTTTGCGGTTCCTGGTATCAAATGGATTCTGAATTCAACTTCTCTGTCTGGAGGTTACCCTGGTAGCTCTTCTGGAAATACATCTGAAAACTGGGATACTACTGGGATATCCTTTAATTCTTTTCCTTTAGTGTTAGTGATTATTGAAATCAAATACACTAATGATCCTTTCCTTATATAACTTGCAGTTTTCATCACAGAGATGAATTTTGTGGATTTAGAGAACTTATTTCCTTTAATTGTGAGTTTTTCACCTCTTGGTGAATTTACTTGAATTGACTTTTGATCACATAAAATACTGGCTTTATTGGTTATTAACCAATCCATTCCTAACACAACATCAAATCCTGCCAGATTAATGGGGTAAAGGTTTGCAATAAATTTTTAATTTAAAATTTCTATTCTTGCTCCCTGCAAGATCTCATAAATCTTAATGGTTTCCCCATTTGTTATCTCTACCAGACATTCTTGTGGAAGTTTAGTTAATGGTTAATTAAGAATTTTGCAAAATGAAGTATTAATAAAACTTTGGTTTGCACCAGAGTCAAATAATACTTTAGCAAAATGAAGTTTAGTTAATGGTTGATCAAGAGGTGGCTTACGCGCCCCCGTAAGTCTCATTTTTCTTGTTTTTTTAATTATTTTTAATGATATTTCATATTTTGGGCTCGGTTTTCACATACGGGGTGTATTTTAAGACATATAGGGTAATTTAAAATATATTAGGGCGTCAGAAAAATTTCAGGAGGGTTGTTATATGGGGAGGGTATTGCAAATGTAAATATTGGGTTATTATACTAGCACATGTACATTTGTGTAATTAATAGATAACTACCAGGAAACCCTTAAAGGAAATCTAAGATAGCAATGTGAGTATTCTCCTTTTTGTAAATTGTTTTACAAAACCTTAAATATTTTACAATGCAATTAAGTAGTGATTGAGTCTTTGTAATTCTTCAATTACTGTCGGTATGTTGGGGTTTTGTATACAAAATGTGGAACACATTACCATTGGACAAAGAGTTAGCCAATGTGTAATATGACCCACCAGTCAGGATTGACAGTACTGAATGAATAATTGTGTAGAAATAAACATTGTAATAGCTCTCAATACTGTTAAAGGATAAAACTCTTCTTGATTAAACTGGGATTCACTCATAAGTATTTCCCACTGATAAAATGTTTTTAAACGCGTTTCAGGTAACAAAATGTGAAAGCCAACTAGAAGCCAGCTAGACAGCACTGAAGGCTTGGAAAAAGTGGCTATAAAAGTTACCTAAATAAAAGAAGATGTTTTATTCAATAAAATAGGGATTTCCCCTATGAAAATGTTTGTAATAAAAACTTGGGTTTTATCCCAATATGTTTAATATTATAAAAGCGTGGTATTTACTGTGATAAATATTTCCTAAGTACGGCCCTGATGAAATTTCTGCTGCCAAAATGGTAAACAGCGATACCACCGAAACTGGTCTCGCGGCCGCCCGTTACCGGGACAGATAGGGGACGGGGGTTGCGACAGAAGGTGGTATCAGAGCCAAGCCACTGATTCAGCAACAAAAGTGTTCTGCTGACACCAAGATATTATTCAAATTGTTAGGAAATTTATTAAGAAAATACGTGCATATCTGTATTTTACTGTTGTGTGTTATTTGACTATCTGTTAGTTTACAGTATGAGTGATCAAGGACCCTCCGACACTTATCGTCAGTTGTCTGGCTCACCTAGGAGTGAAGGCACCTCTTCACAGCCTGCCCTCTCTGGGTATTCAGCTGATAATTAAGAAGGGATGTTTGTGTTTAAGGCTTAGTCTGAAGAGCCATTCCCTCAGAAAAAGAGAGGATGGTTCAGTAGGGGAGCACACGAGCGTAGGAAAAGAATGAAAAAGTTGCAACAGCAGCGAGTCCTAGCAGCCGCTAAGAGAGAGACAGATGCCCACATACAGGATATGCTTAATAGGAGCTTAGCCAATTTTCATATCCTAGCAACCACAGCTGCCGACCCAAACTTGGAGCAACTAGTAGCCCCTCAACCATTACCCTTGTTTCCCACACAGCCAATGGAGATAGAAAACAACCCAGAAAACCAAGTCCAAATGCATGATTTCAACCCAGAGGAGATACCTAGGATACCAGCACCCAATCCCTTAGACCCAGACTATGATCCGTGGTTCGATGATCATAGGGATTATGTGCAACGTTACCACCTAACCGATGAACCCATGCCAAACCTATCAGCTTACCCAAGTCTGGACCCTCTAGATCCCTACTACGATAACGATGAATACATTAGGGAAATCCTAGAGAATCCGTATCCTCAGGAAGAACCCATGCCACAGTACCCAGACCCAGTACCAGCTCCTGCACCCCCAATGAGAGCAGAAAATGTGCAAGAGCTCCGAACTTTCGGAGAAGAGATTTTAGAAAGTAGCGAGAGGATGAGACAGGTTGGAGAACGACTCGTCTGGAAGTACGACGAGCGTAATATGGAGTTCTAGATGAACCCATATCCGTGAAGGTGATGGTGGAGATAGTAATAATAATATAATAATATATATAATATGTGTGTGTGAAAAAAAACATATATATATATATAATAATAATAATAATAATAATAATATATCTATCGTAGTATAGACCACTTCGTGGTTAGCGATGCATAGTAGTATTGTAATTTTAAATTCCAGTATCGGTTTGTAGTAGATGTATAATAGATAAGAAAGAGTAAGTCGCAATGTTCGACGCTTTTGACCATTATGTGTGTTGTGTGATTGTTTGCCTTAAATATTATTTTGTGATATTAATAATTGGTAAATGTTTAAAATTCAGATGGACAACGAAGTAAACTAGGAAAACCAGAATAACGATAACCAGAGTAACAATAACCCGGATAACGAAAAGCCGAACAACAACAATAATGGAAACCAAGTGGATAACAGTACCATGCAACACATAGTGGCACAAGGGTGCGATGCCATATATTATCAAAACGGTTAAGGAAGCGGAAAATAAAAGTAAACGTGATAGTAAACGACCATCTGAACCTGAACACAGCGTAAACAATTCACCCATACTTCAAGTGCCCATTCCCAAAAGAAGAAGAACCATGTCTTATGGTTGTTCTTATAAAGAATTCTGGTCTTGTAAACCAATGGAATTCTCGGGCAATGAAGGGGCCGTTGCATCTCTACGCTGGATAGAAAAGACTGAGGTTGTCTTAAGAATAAGCAAATGCGCGGAAAAGGATAAGATAATGTTTGCTTCCAATCTGTTTAAGAATTCAGCACTAGAATAGTGGAACACTATCCTCCAGTCTAGGGGAAGTGATAGAACTTACAATATGGAATGGGAAGAATTTAAAAACATGGTAGAAAGAAAATTATGCTCCCCCAATGAAAAAGAACAGATAGCAAACAAGTTCCTAAACCTTAGGATGACTGGGGTAGATAGTAAGGGTTACACTACATTATTCTTTGAATATGCTCGAATAGTACCAACCCTTGCATCACCTGAACCAGTATTAATCTCTCATTACATCTGGGGATTAATTGGGGAGATTAGGCATGTGGTCAAAGCAGCTAGACCTCAAACCATAGAAGAAGCTGTAGAACTAGCAAACACCTTGACAGATGAGTTAATGCGTACACGAGAAGAGGATCAAATGAGGAACCTAACCCAAAAGCTTACCCAAGAATTCCGTTCTGGAAATTCTAACCGTGGGAAGAATGTAGGTTCTACTTCTGCACCCTATTGCAAGTATTGCAAAAGGAAGCATTCTGGAAGATGCTCCATATACTGTAACTTCTGCAAAATATCTGGACAAAAGGAGGAAGACTGCAGGAAGAAGCCTAACAACAGGATATGCTACAACTGTGGAGAACAAGGTCATACCAAGCCAAACTGTCCAAAACTAGCTCCAACCACGAACACCAAGAATACTAAAAATTCTAGGGCATTTGTTTTAACTGCAGAAGAAGCAAAGATGATCCCGGATGTGATCGCCGGTATGTTTTTTGTTAATGACATTTTTGCTAAAGTATTATTTGACTCTGGTGCGAACCAAAGTTTTATTAATACTTCATTTTGCAAACTTCTCAATCAACCATTAGCTAAACTCCCACAAGAATGTCTAGTAGAAACAGCAAATGGGGAAACCATTAAGATTTCTGAAATCTTGTAGGGAGCAATAATAGGGTTTCTAAATCAGAAATTTATTGCAAACATTTACCCAATGAATCTAGCAGGATTTGATGTTGTGTTAGGAATGGATTGGTTAATAGCCAATAAAGCCAGTATTTTATGTGATCAAAAGTCAATCCAAGTAATTTCACCAAGGGGTGAAAAGATCACAATTAAAGGAAATAAACCTACTAGATCCACAAAATTCATTTCTGTGATGAAAACAGCAAAGTATATAAGAAAAAGGGTCATTAGTGTATTTGAGTTCCATAATCACTAACACTAAAGGAAAAGAATTAAAGGATATTCCAGTAGTATCCCAGTTTTCAGATGTATTTCCAGAAGAATTACCAGGGCAACCTCCAGACAGAGAAGTTGAATTCAGAATCCACTTGATACCAGGAACAGCACCAATTGCCAAAGCACCTTACCGTTTGGCACCCGCAGAAATGCAGGAACTAAAGAAACAGTTAGATGAATTATTGGAAAAAGGATTCATACAGCCAAGCTCATCGCCATGGGGAGCGCCGATCTTATTCATTAACAAGAAAGACGGATCAATGCGTATGTGCATTGACTACCGTGAATTGAACAAAGTCACGATTAAGAATCGGTATTCGTTACCAAGAATCGATGATCTGTTTGATCAATTGCAAGGAGCACGATTTTTCTCAAAAATCGATTTAAGGTCAGGATATCATCAATTAAATGTACAGGAAGAGGACATTCCTAAGACCGCTTTCAGAACAAGGTATGGCCATTATGAATTTACTGTCATGCCATTTGGTTTAACCAATGCCCCAGCTGCATTTATGGACATGATGAACCGAATATGTAAGCCATATTTGGATAAATTCATAATTGTCTTTATAGATGATATTCTCATTTACTCTAAGAGCAAAGAGGAACATGCAGCGCATCTGCACGCACTTCTAAGTTTATTGAGGAAAGAAAAGCTTTATGCTAAGTTTTCAAAGTGTGAGTTTTGGTTAGAACAAGTACAATTTCTTGGACATTTAGTCAATCATGAAGGAATTCATGTGGATCCTACCAAGATCGAGGCGATTACCAAGTGGAAAACCCCTGAGTCACCAACCGAGGTTAGAAGTTTCTTAGGATTGGCAGGTTATTATAGAAGATTTATTCGAGATTTTTCTAGAATAGCCATTCCCTTAACTAAGCTAACCTGTAAATCTGTTAAATTTGAATGGGGACCAAAACAAGAAGAAGCCTTTAGAATTCTTAAGCAAAGACTAACCCATGCACCCATACTAGCGTTACCAGAAGGAACTGAAGACTTTGTAGTCTATTGTGACGCTTCTAAGTTAGGTTATGGATGTGTATTGATGCAACGTCAAAAGATTATAGCTTACGCCTCTAGACAACTTAAGAATCATGAAGAGAATTATTCAACTAATGATCTAGAGTTAAGAGCTATAATTTTTGCCCTTAAAATTTGGAGACATTACCTTTACGGTAGTAAGTTTACCATTCTCACCGACCATAAGAGTTTAAGGTATGTTTTCGGGCAAAAGGAATTGAATATGAGACAAAGACGCTGGATGGAGATACTTAGTGATTATGATTGCAATATCCAGTATCATGCAGTAAAGGCAAACGTAGTAGCTGATGCTTTAAGTCGAAAGTATCATGAAAAGTCAAAAAGAGTATGTTCACTTAAACTAAATCTGCAGGTAGATTTAAATGATCAGATTAGAGAAGCACAAGAATCAGTAATCAAGGATGATACTGAAAAGTTAAAATGATTAAGGAATTAGAACAAGGAACAGATGGAATTTGGAGATTCCATAAGAAAAGAATGTGGATACCTAAATTAGGAAACCTACGCCACCATATATTAGAAGAAGCCCATAAGTCTAAGTATACGATGCATCCTGGAAATGATAAGATGTATCAGGACTTAAGAAAGAATTTCTGGTGGATAGGAATGAAAAAGGATATAGCAGCATATGTTGCAAAATGTTTAACCTGTTCACAAGTCAAAGCTGAACATCAGAAACCCTCAGGTTTGTTGCAACAGTTAGAAATGCCAGTCTGGAAATGGGAATTGATAACAATGGATTTTGTTACCAAATTGTCCAAAACAAGAAAAGGTAATGATACAATCTGGGTGATTGTAGACAGGCTAACCAAGTTAGCTCATTTCCTACCAATGAAAGAAACTTTCAGTATGGAACAATTAGCTAAATTATATGTAAATGAAATAGTTTCATTACATGGAATTCCTCTATTAATTGTTTCTAACAGAGATAGTCGTTTTACCTCTCATTTTTGGACAAGTTTCCAAAAAGCCATGGGAACCAAGTTGAATCTAAGCACCGCTTATCATCCTCAAACTTACGGACAAAGCGAAAGGACAATTCAGACCCTGGAAGACATGCTTAGAGCCTGTGTAATTGATTTTGGAGGTAATTGGGACGATCACTTACCGCTGATAGAATTTTCTTATAATAACAGTTACCACACAAGTATCAATGCTGCACCATTCGAAGCACTTTATGGACGAAAGTGCCGAACACCAGTCTGTTGGGCAGAAATTGTAGAAAAACAACTATCTGGACCTGAAATAGCACAAGAAACAACAGACAAGATCATTCAAGTCAAGGAACGACTGAAAGCAGCACGTGATCGACAAAAGAGTTATGCAGATAACAAACGAAAACCATTGGAATTTCAGGTAGGAGATAAAGTGTTATTGAAAGTCTCTCCTTGGAAAGGAGTGGTAAGATTCATCAAAAGGGGAAAGCTAAGTCCCAGGTATGTTGGACCTTTTGAGATTATTAGAAGAATAGGACCTGTAGCCTATCAGCTACAACTGCTAGAGGAAATAACAGAAATACATGATGTATTTCATGTATGCAATCTCAAGAAATGTTTAGCTGATGAATCACTTATAGTACCTCTTAATGATATAGAGGTAAATGAACAGTTAAAGTTTGTAGAGAAGCCTCTACAGATTGAAGACAGGAAAGTTAAGAACCTCAAGCACAAGAGATTAGTTCTAGTCAAATTGAAATGAGACTCCAAAAGAGGACCAGAATACACATGGGAGCTTGAATCAGAAATGC